>SRPU01000503.1:0-17563 GCA_018360185.1 Claviceps lovelessii | reverse complement strand
AAAAAAAGAGCCGAGAGATGCCGTTGAGAGCACGTACACGAATTCGATTGACGCCATCTGCGAGCTCCCCTCCGAATTTTGAATCATCTGGAGCAAGCTTTCCGTCGCCATCCTTATCATCGTCTGCCAGTTTGGCGAGCGCATCACTATCATCGTCGTCGTCATCGTCGTCGCTGTCCTCTGCAACCTTGCCATTGCTCTTCCTCCGTGCCTTCTTTCGTCGAGTAGCTTCGGAATTCTGGTCCCGAAAAGCTGAAAAGCCCACAGTTCCACCGGATTTGAGGGGGGCAATGCTGGAGAAGTCGAGCTGTCCGGAACGTCGTTTCGCAGATCCGGGCGCAGCCGGCGGATTCTTCGATGACTTGAGGACGCCAATCTTTTGCAGTTGTCCTACAATATCAAGTTAGTCTTTTGTTCAGAGCGATGTGTTTTAGGCTGTTCAACATACTCTCGCCCCTGTAAAAGAAGGTGAAAACCGCATATGGCTTTTCAGGTCCGTCAATCCCAGTCACCGTTTGGGTACTAATCGTCTTGGGGTCCAGTGATTTAGGCTTGGCAAAGCTCGTGGTGTGTTCAACATCAGCGTCAATGTCATTGCTGGCGTTGCCAGAGTAATCGTCGTCGCCGTCGTGAGCGTCAAACTGGGGAGAATATTCGCCCTTTTTAATTTCACCAGAGGCAAGGACCCGAAACATGGCAACCTTGATTTGGCCAGTGGCCTCGGGGGGCTCGTCATCATCGTCCGACCACGAATCTGAGTCGAAGACGGCCTCAATCGGCGAGCCGTCATTAGCGCCATACCTCAAAGTGTCTTTCCTTGTAGCCGACGCAACTTTGCCAAGGCCGCCTTCCTGTACCATGGTCTGCCTTCGCCGGCGCTTCTCGAATCTTTGGCGGCGCTTCTCCAGCTTTTCAGCAGCGTCATGGCCCTTCAGGTCGAGACCATTGAGCCAACGCTCCAGACCGACTTCGCGGAACAAGAACTCTCTTTCAGCCAGACCACCGCCTTCGGATTCAGGAACCTGGACCCAACGACTATTGACCCAGGTCTCCTCACCCGGCCGCAGCAGAGTCGCAACCTCTTCTTTGGACCGACCGTCGAAATAAATGTAGGCGGCAATCGTTTCATTTTCGGAATGAGTCATGGGAATGTACGGGCTGACTATACCGTGGTGCTTGCCCCGCTCGTGAGGCAAGCCAGGCGGAAGACCCCCGACATACTGAGGCCTGGGATACGGCGTATCGCTTGTGGCCTTTGGGGCGGAGTATGGAATGGGGAGTCCAGGAGTGAGGAGAGTGATGGAAATAGCAAACTTTGCTGGCTCAGGTTTGTTCGAGTCGGCAGTGAGGTTTGGCTGCGGTACAGGTATATAGGAGCTGATTCGAGAGACTCTCGCTTGCTTCTGCATGCCGTACTCTGGCAGCGGGGCACCATTTGCGTGAATGCTCACCGCAATGCCCTTGAAGCAGGGCATGGTGGTGGAAAAAGTGGCCGCCGGTTCGATGTGTAATGTGTACGGGAGCGCCTCGTCAGCAGATGGGAACTCTTGAGACTTGGCGTGGGCCTGCGAGCACGGGCACGGACACAAAGCTAGGTCCAGACGTCGGCGTTTGTGGTTCCGTCGAGGCTTGCCAATCGAGAGAATAGATCAAAATGGTGAGGGGAGGGCCGACGAGCAACGGGAGGAGCGGCGTCAATGTCGGTGCTGGGCGGTGTTTTGGCGGTGTTTTGGCGGTGCAGGCGGTGTCTGAGGCTCTTGGACTGGCAGACTCATGATCTCCAGGCAAACAAAAAGGAAGCAAGCGGGACGGCCTGGCGGACGGCAATCGGCAGCAAGCAAGGCAGTCGGGAAAAAGCGAAAGGGCTCGTGGTTAGATGCGCAAGGATTCACGAGCACCGAGCATTGGCTCGGCACGAGAAATGAGCGGTATAGCGAGGGCGCGCAGCGGACATGGAAGCAGGATAAATGAAGAGCAGCAGAGAGCAGCAGCCAACGTTGAACGTTTGAACAGGCGAAAGGCGGCATGGGCACATGCACGCACCACTGTGGGGGGGGGATGGGGGTTCAGCTGGGGCGTGACCGGACGGTGGACTTGAAGACTCCAGCAGTGGCAGCAGTGAGAGGCAGCACTGAGCAGTGCACTACAGAGGCGGGACACAGCACAGCACTTGTGCTTGTGCTTCCCATTGACGACATGGACTTCCCGTGGTCTCGGTGCTGTCTGGTCTTTCCATCCAAGTTTCCATTCTGTTGCCAGGATCCAGCAAATGCTTCTCCCCACCCTTCTTCCATGGGCTTTGACCATATACGGCCATGTCTGGTATTTCCCCGTTTGCATCACTTTGAAACACACACCCATCGTCGCCGACTCCGCGTCCAAACAGATCCGATAACGACAGGCCTTGGGTTGGCGATACCACATCTACTTCCCGAATTACAGTCAACTGCCCCCAACCACAAAACAGGCAAAAGAGGGAGAGCAGTCGTGTACAATATGTATTATCTTCAAGTTCCAGCTCAAAGTTCCGATACAAAAGAAAAAAAAATGAACAAACAGAACACTCGCACCCCTCCATCCGAGCTAGGCATTGTACGCCCGTTGCAATTAGACCGGCATCACAAGCCATCGAACCAGATTGAAAGAGAAAAAAAGAAAGATAAACAGAGACCCCAAAAGACCAGGGAGGGTATCACAAAATTGCGTATTTCTTTCTTTTCCATTCATTCTTCTTCTTTTTTTTTTTTTCTGCCACGACCCTCCCCGCCAGGCAACTCAGTCCATGACATTGCGAGACGCTCGCCGCCGAATACTTTCACTTCCCTCGCCCTTGTAGCTGGTTGCCGTCATTGCGATTCGTTTGTCTCCAGCAATTCCACCATCGTCGTCATCAAAATCGTCCTCATCATCGGCTTCGGCCCCGAGCATTGGTATATCAGAAAAGGCTCGTTCCTGGTCATCGCTATCTTCCAGCTTTAAGCGTACTTCCTTCTTGATGGCGACTTGCTTTCCGGGTGCGTTTGAGCTAGCCGGGCGATCGGAATAGTCATCATCCTCGGCGTCTGATGCATCGTTCGCTTTGGCCGTCGAGCTCTTGGACGTCACAATAGTGCTCCAGACGACCCATGCCAGACACATGAAGAGGACTTCACAGACCCAGAAGACAGAAGTAAACGTCATGTACGTGAGCAGACGGTAATGGAACATGAGCCATCTCAGTCCACGTAGCTGTGCGGTCAAGGTCAATGCTGTCTCGTAGATTTGAATATGCTGCCCGGCCTCAATCTCCACCAGTGCCGTGGTAGGCTTCGTCGCAGCTTTGTCAAAGTTGACTCTTTCTGCGAGCTGGATAGTCATCATCCGGCTCTGTGCGCGAGGAAACAGCAAATAATATCCAAGGAAGAGCACGCGCTTTGCTACGGAAAATATGGGATCCTCGTAGGGCATCAGGGCCGGTCGACGAGATTGGAAGAGAACCTTCTGGCTGTCCAGATATTGCTGTATGCTCGCCGTCCGTCGCCCAGTTGTAAGAGTCTGGTGGCCCTTGCCGCCTTCTCGAACCAAGTACAACGACACCATGAAGTTTCCGCGCTCCGTATTTGGAGGTGATCGTGGCATGGACAACGTCACCGAAACATCGTAGTCCTGGTTCAGTTTGGGTGGCGGATACGCCAGTTGCACGACACCATATGGGTTGACCCCTGATCTATACAACGCAAACAGGCGTTAGAATCCCAGGAACGCTAAAAAAAAAAAAGGAAAAAAAGGAAAAAAAGGAAACATCTCCCTCCCCCCAAACCCAGCGAGTTCATGACAGTTTTGCAACCTACTGATATTGAAGAAAGACCGGCGTGGTGATGAACTGGTCAGGAACAAAGTTCTGAAAGAATAGAGCAGTTGCCAGGGAGGCCAAAGCAAAAAGCGACGCGGCAGTGGACACGAGCAGCACGACGTTGACAGCCGCCCGTTGTGCCGATTTCGACGTGACCATGCGTGCCGTCTCTTCCAGAGTATCCTACCGAAACAAGTCAGTCCCGTCAGTCCCGTCAACACGAAACAAAACATTGAAAATGCAGCAAGACCACGCAGATAAACGGCGCCTACCATTTTCGGTGATACTATGTGATTTTCACAAACGGCAAACGTTGGTTTCAACGCTGCCGGATCATGGATGCGAGTGAAGATTGAGGTCAGGGTCGTCATTGACCTGTCATTCATTAAAGATCAGACATCACATGCAGGCAGATTGGCTTGTGGAAAGTGGGTCGCTACGGGGGCGACATACTCCTGGCTGCGGCCGCCATGTGGTGCTGCTTCGTCACTGGACTGGATCCGACTTCCCGAATCCACTGGCAACTTGGAATTTGGAAGCACGATGCATTATCGGTACGAAATTTCCTGAATCCTAGATTCACTGGCAACTTGGAACCTGGAAGCACTATGCATCATCAGCCAGACTGATCGGAGTTGGCACGGCGCATGGCAGCGAACAATCATCACACTTGCAACTTCGCTTTTTTGCTTTGCAACATATTCTCAGTGTGTCAGAAGTGTCAAATTTGGTATATTCCGTGCGTACTAATGTTCTCGAAAATCAGTTTACAGAAACCGTGACCTACCTACAAACATACCAGACCCAATATACCCACCTAATCCTACAACCAAATACGTCCGGCAGAGCATGCACATGTATAGAGCTCATATATCCTGCGCCCCGCTCTGACCCTACATTGCGTTCGTTGGTGACTATTTACAGCCATCGTCATTTTCGAGACATCAACTCATTTCAGCATGGTTGAAGGTAATTGCTTGGGACCAGCCCAATACGTCCGTCACCGTTGTGGACTTCTGCTTCCCACCAGCCGTCGTCTTGGTGGCGCAAAACAGCCAGATAGTCTCCCTTTCCAAATCCAAGTTCCTCAGGAATAACAGCCTGATACATGTAAAGAGCACGAGCTGTCAAATCGGTCAGCATGTATGACAGCACTTTAAACGTAAAAAGATAACTGGAGACTCACCAAAGTGCAGAATCGGCCGACCATCGCGTGTGTACTGTCTGGATGGATCGGCAACACTCTTACTACGTGGTCGAGATCCTCCATCATAGAGGTCTACGGCCCTTCCTCGCTGTGAGCCATATCCGCCGTCGCCAACCGGAGCCAATTGTACTGCCATGTCGGAGCCGCCGTAGCTGCTATGTGGCCGGTCGTACTCGCCCCTGAAAGAGGCTGGAGAGGCACCTCTAGCAGAACCATGGGGCGACGCTGCCCTCTGGTAGCGCTGATCCGGTCCTCGCTGCTGGGACATGCTCACCTGCGATCCGTTCCGATGGTGGCCGCTGTACGGATTCGGCGATGCAGAACGGTACCGCTGGTCACCACCCATCCGTGGTTGAGGAGATGGGCCACGTGTGGGAACCGGCGAAACAGCCCGAGGCATGTCATTTCCACGCGTGGCTGGCCTAGAGGCTGGCGAGGCCCCGCGGTGGCCGGCGTTTCCAAAAGCTGCACGTGGAGGAGCCGGCGAAGTAGCTCGTGGCATGTCACGTCCGCGCGTCGACGGCCGAGAGACTGGAGAGTTTCCGTGGTGTCCAGCGTTTCCAAAGGCTGCACGTGGCGGAACCGGCGAAGTAGCTCGTGGCATGTCACGTCCGCGCGTCGACGGCCGAGAGACTGGAGAGTTCCCCTGGTGTCCAGCGATTCCAAAAGCTGCACGTGGAGGAGCTGGCGAACTAGCTCGTGGCATATCATGTCCGCGCGTCGACGGCCGAGAGACTGGAGAGTTCCCCTGGTGTCCGGCGTTCCCAAAAACAGCTCGTGTATGATCTGTAGCCTTCTTGGTCGCTTCTTTCATAGCACGAGAGGTGACAGCAGGAGGTGGTACGCCAAGTCGAGAGACAGCAGCTTGGTTGTTATATGAGGGTGGCGCCTCACGACCATTGGGACGAGCTGATCGGGGCTCTGCTCCTGGTGCCGGTGTGGCAATGCCGTGATAATGATCGGCCGACATCCGAACGGAGGATTGCTTGCCCAAATTGACGTCTTTGAGTTCGGCCAGGGCCATTGCGATCGGATCCGATTGCTCAGCTTCTATCCCCCGAAACTGTCCACTGCGCTTCTGAGTCTCGGGGGTTGTGACGGGAAGCACATTCTGTCCAACGCCCAAGGCGAGGCTGGCATTAGCGTCAATCGGTTCAGGGCTTGCCGTTCGTTCCTGTGGTATATCAGTACTTCTTGTCCTATTGTCAGGTGCGACAAGGCCATCTTACCAGTTCTCCTCGAGGGTTATTTGCGGAATGCCACGTGCTTCTAGTCTGCGGCGGAGATCGTACTTCTCTAGTGCTCTTGCGACGGAACGGGCTATGGTTTTGGAAGAACCCACTCTTCTTCTTGAGGACGCTCTTTTCTGGACTGGAGGTATCACTCATGTCGTGCTTCACGGGAGACGTCTTCCCACTCGGTGGCTCGACACTACTCATTGAAGTCGGATTGGAGCAGTCACTGTACGACGCTCCGCTCGATGGCCTGGCTGATGACGTGTGAGAACCCCTGTCAGAGGGAGGCCCGACTGGTCCAGTCCGGCATAACATCGTCATTCCATCCATGGGATAAGGATCATGAGGCACTGCAGCTAGAGGTCCATAATGATTGGTATCGTATTGGGGCGAAGTTTGTTGCCCGCGCTGTGGCTCATCCGTCGAATTCCGCATGGCTGGTGGAGGCTTCTGAGGAGTCACAGTTGTTTCTCGGCTGCTTGATTGCGCGGGCTCTCGATGCGCCAGATTATTGGCTAGCATAGAGTTCGGGTCATGGTGAGATTCAAACATCGACGGTTGCGGCGAGGAAGAGCGAAAGGCAGGGTTGATGCTTCGAGGAAATTGGGCAACCGAGTAGTTCTCGTCCTCCGAAACTTCAGACTGGCTATCATTGACATCCCCTCGACAGAAATTGATGTACTTGGGTGGGTCTGGAATCTCCTGGCCGGTTCCTCTCTCGGTTATGAAATGGATGATATCCTTCTCGACTTCCATATTCTCCAGAGAAAGCCGTATTTTCTCGCATGATGTATCATCACTGACACAGACTGTGGAAGCAATATTGGCAAATGTCCACAGGCTACTTTTTGTGAAGTCGAGCCGCTCCTCCTCGAGGTCTTGGAACTTATCCGCTGCCGCCTTCCACTCTCTATTCCATCTTGCGGTAGTCTCCTCCAGGATCTTCACCGCACTCTCATATTCTTGGTTGGCCGTGGCAAGGGAGATCTGCGTCTTCTCCAGCTTGGCTTTATTGCGACGTTCTTCCTGCCCCATGACCATGTGTCCCTGAGCCAAGTAACCCTTGATCTTTAAGCACTCTTGTTCGTACTTATCGCGTGTCTGTGTAGCCAAAGCATAAGTATATATCGACCGGCGTCAAAGGAGTCTTATATATTGTTCGTAGAAGGATTTGCATACCTTGTTGACCTGTTGAGTCTGCTGAATCTTGGTTTTCAGGAGTTTTTCAACAGTGCCTTGAACAATCTTTCTCCGTTCCTTCATGCCTCCTGCAAACGCAGCTAGGGGCTCTTCAAGTTCGGTCTTCATTTGTCCGGCAATGCTCTGGTGTTGTTTTGCCATGGCCTCGACCTCTCCTCTTAAAGTGTCTAGTGATGTCTTCAATGTCCCTGTCTCCTGAGACCCTAGCGATTTTCGACTCAGGTTAAGCAATTTCCGCGAGTACTCCTCCTCGATAGAAGCACGAGCTAGAGAGTATGTAGTGTCAGTAAGCTGTATTCAAATTCGGTCACCCAGAGCCATCTTACCTCCGTAAAAAGACTTCAATTCATCGCACGTAGTCTTTGCGTTTTGCATACGCTCCAGGAGGGGTGCGACTCCTGCATCTTCCTTGCCCCAAAAATTGTTCGCAACTTGGAGGGATAGCCTCTGTCAGTACCGGGTCTCCCCTACCGCTTGGAATCTGTACCGAGAACTTACAAGACAGCGCCACTGCCGGTATTTCTGTCGTTGCAGCAGGCATTCTGCCCACTATCGGATGACACCGTCGCCAAAGATGTCACTATGAAGGTAAAGAAAGACAAGGCACAGATGGAGGAAGGCCAGAACAGAGAAGAGTTCACAATGGAGGGCCACAATGATAAGATACTCGAATGGAGAATAATCCACTCAGTCTCCTTTGCCGAGAGGATGTAATTGGGGTAGTCACGAACTGTTAAGACGACCCTCGTCGATAGCTTTATTGATTCGCCCCGTCGTTGACCAGGCAACGGCTGTCTGAGACTGCTGCACGTGATATCCTGCATGAAGCTGGGAACCCCGCCCCACCACCCGGATTCGAGGGGCTCGGCAGAACGTACTGCCGTCCTGATGCATACCTTGTCCAATTCTCTGTCTCTGTATAACAGCATACCGATACCTTGTGCTCTCAGCCCGATATCCGTACCTCCCTTACACCATCGCCTCGCACACGTCTCTTGCCTGCATCACGTATGATTTGCAGTATCCAAGGTTTCTAGCGACATCTACGACTCCTTAACTGTCTCCGAGTTTGCCCCCCACAAGCTCTCTGATTCCGCGGCATTCTTTCACAGATCGCTACAATCATCAATCATTCCCGTGCTGCAACCAGCCGGTTCGCCCGATTTTCACTACACCTGCCAGCGACTTCACGTCTCGCCGCAAGACCGCCTCAATTTGTGGCCGCATCTACAAACAATAGTTTTCGTTGACAAGTTTGCGATTTGACAAGCGATTCTGTTCCATGTAGGACGGCTCGTAAACCTTCCTTCCGACCGCCACACACCTCCTCCGTGAGCTGTCTTCACACTGCTTGCTTAGTGCACAGGACGACGATCCCCCACGAAGCCCCTGCCGTCGTCACTAGAGACCTCCATGGTCCCTCCACAAAGATCGGGATCATTTTCGCCCAGCTTAGCCCACACGCTACAAACTGGAAACTATCATTCACCGCATTCGTCGCACGCTGGCGTCTTGAGTGCTGGCGCAAGCCCCAGCACCAACAGTCCGACAGGGACCAATTCCCTAACAAAGATTGTTATCGCCCAAGTATATCTTTTACTAAGTACTATCAAAGAGGATCCGCTGGATCTCACCAAGTTTGACACACAGGCGGAGCAGCTAAAAAAGGTGCGTTGGGTCTCTGAAATGGAAGCTCGGCCCAAATATTAGCCATACTACACCACGGAACCCCCTATGAAGCTTGTTTCATTATGGTGCCTCATGCTACTGCTTTGATAGATCCGTTCTTGGCTAACAAAATTCTCGAAAAAAAAAATAGCTTATCGATGACAACGGAATGGAAATTTTTACGAAATATTTCACTCGGCTAGTTGCCGGAAATGCCTCTCAAATATTCCCAAATCTCAACAGGCAGGGTACCGGTCCTGGCAATTACCACATTCTCGTCAACGAAATGAGAAAGATTTCTCACGATCCCGATCAAGCAAGTAAAATAGCTGAATCCGTGGAGAGTGGCACTGAAGATATTTTTCGCGATTTCGACCTTTCAACCTTTATGGAGCATTTCAAACTTGACGCCTTGGAGAAGACACTACTAGCACTAGCTTTCAAGTCCGGGTCTCGTCCAGACTTGAAAACTAAAGGTACGTTCTGTTTTTTACTTTTTTGCACGAACACAACTTTCTTCGAATCATGAACAACTTGGCATGTTTGCTTTACTAACATAGTGGTAACAGCTGATGCAATCCTGTCCACGAATTTTGCCACCTTTGTGGATATTCTTTCACGTCATGACTTTGAAGCTCACGCCGATTTATCCCCTGCGTTTGTAGCTCTCATTGTCAGCCGATTCTTACAATACCATCCTCCTAGCTACAACGCATCGTCCCGTCGCGATCTCCATAACTCCGTTACCAAGCGATATACCAATGCCGATCAAGCTCCTCCTTCCGAAGTATTGGCAGCTCTTGATATTGGTAGGGTGTTGGCAGACCGTTCTTCAAATGCTCTATCGAGATATATTCAAAAAATTGGCGCCGACTTTACGAGAGACGAGGACACCTGCTTGTCACATCTTCATAACAGACCGAACAATCTTCAATTAAATCCTGAGCAAGTTGCTTCCGCCCTGACCTTCACGACTACTTGCCAGTCTCCGATATATGATCCATCGATCCTGGTTTCGGCGCTGCAGCAAATCGTTCCAAGAGCTTTCAAGTGGACTGAAGTGGTGCTCTTCTTTGATCAGCCAACTGCTCGGATATCATCCAGTCAATTTCTGCGACTCTATAATGCCTTGCTGCCAATTGCAAGAGATCCGCAGGCCAAATTTGACATCCAGAGGCTTTGGGGCGGGTCGTGGACAGAACCAGAAGCCCAGCTGTCCTTTGTCAGTGCATATGCATCGTTGGGGCCAGACCAGCTTGACGCGACCACGATTCCTGGACTGCAACGAAGTATTTCGATCGAAGACTACGCCAAATGTGCGCCAAACATACGAGAAAGAGCTGTCGTGGCTGTCAAACACCCACTCGTGTCTGTTGCTGCTCTTTCCGCGATCTTCAATGTTGCTTTGAATTCCGTGCACGCGTCCCAGAGCATCGAGGCGAAGCGACTCTTCCAAGAGGTTGTGGTACCCAACTTGGATATCTTTCTGGTCTCTGCCTTTGACGTGCCAAGACAGTCTTGGGCAACTATGGCTGTCGACACACTCAACTCGCTGTTCGAAAACTTTCTTTACAAACGATCTCCACAATATGACTTCGTTTTAGACAGTCTGTGGAGAAAAGATAAGGAATGGGTGGTTGCACGTCTGATTGACGCCCATGCTGTCAAACCGTCCGATCTTCCACTGATTTTTGAGCACGCCATCCGACATGACTGGCTAGATTTCTTGGTATATTTGCCAAACGGCTTTGGCATGGATCTTGCCGCCTTCGCCCACGCAGAGGGCTATTTGAATTTGGAAAACTGGGCAAACTTTAACAAGGAGCGTAGTTCAGAAATAGCGCACACAATGACGCAGTTCCTTATTATCAAGTGCGAATTGGAGCTGGCATCCCAGCGATCCGCGCAAGACGCAGTGCAAGCCAAGCCGAGCACCAGTCTTCAGGTTCGCACCGTTTCGGCACTTTTAACGATACTCGAAGAATTTCTGCCCAAGGCTCCGATGCAAAACCTGATCCTCGTCCAGCGCCTATGCATCACTGCTTATCCCCGATTGATCAACTATGGAGAGGGTTATGATGACATTATTGACGCAAATGGCAAGAACGGGAATGCATTACCCATTGCAGCAAACGCCAAGATGGAGGATCATTACAAGATGATGTACGGTGACGAGATGCAGGTGCGCAACGTCGTAGAAATCCTTAGACGGTACAAGCATTCTCGGGACCCGTTGGACCAAGACACTTTTGCCTGCATGATTCATGGCCTCTTCGATGAGTATGGCCACTATGTCACCTATCCTTTGGAAGCATTGGCCACGACAGCGGTCCTGTTTGGCGGCATTATTTCCCACAAGTTGATTTCCGATCTGCCTCTCAAGATTGGTCTTGGCATGATTCTCGAAGCTGTTCGAGACTCCTCACCTCAAGAGCCCATGTACAAGTTTGGTCTGCAGGCATTGATGCAACTCTTGGTTCGGTTCCGGGAGTGGCCAGGGTTTTGCAAACAACTGCTCGCAATTCCAGGTCTTCAAGGCACAGAAGCCTTCAAGAAGGCTGAAGAGATAATTCGCGATCACGAAAACGAGCTTGTTCGTTCCAGCAATGGAGCTGGAACACCGCATATTCTCGGATTCGGAGGTGCAGAGACGTTTTCAAATGGGAATGCCGAAGATCAGCTCGTTGTAGAGACACAAGCCCCGGCTTTTACGTCAGTCAATGTTGACCCGCCTCCCCAAGGAATCGACCACGAAGAGCCTGGCGAGGATGATCAGGGTAAGATTCAATTTGTCCTCAACAACATTACTGAAAGTACTATTCAGACGATGCGAAACGACTTGCGTGACATGCTTGAGCGCAAGCATCAGCAATGGTTCGCGAGCCATCTAGTAGAGGAACGCGCCAAGATGCAGCCAAATTATCATCATGTCTACCTCGAACTAGTCACACTCTTTCAGGATAAGGATTTGTGGAATGAGGTTATTCGGGCGACATATGCTGGTGTTTCGAAAATGTTGAACTCAGAGGCAGCCATGCAAAACTCTACAGAGCGAACACATCTCAAGAACTTGGGAGGCTGGTTAGGTCTACTAACGCTAGCGAGAGATCAACCCATCAGACACAAGAACATTGCATTCAAGCGGTTGCTCATTGAAGCTCATGATACCAAGCGACTTCTTGTTGTCATACCATTTGTTTGCAAGATTTTGATTCAGGGTGCCTCGTCTACTGTTTTTCGACCACCAAATCCCTGGCTCATGGACATCATTCATCTGTTGATCGAACTGTATCATCATGCAGAACTGAAGCTAAACTTGAAGTTCGAGATTGAAGTCCTTTGCAAGGGCCTCAATTTGGATCACAAGAGCATCGAGCCATCTGGAGAGATTCTCAATCGTGCTGTCATGGAGGAAAATGCGGATGTCCTTCCCCCAGACCAGTTGGATGCTTTTGAGAGCATGTCACTGAATGGACTTGGCTCGGCTGTTGGCGCCGGTATCTCTTCACAGGCCGTGGCTGCCACTATTCCGGACCTCGGCCCCTTGATCAGTATCCCTCCTACCAACGAGATGGTCATCAGTACCACTCGCCTCCACGAGATCGTCAGAAATGCTCTTACACGAGCTCTGCAAGACATTATCCAACCCGTTGTGGATCGATCCGTGACCATTGCAGCTATTTCAACAGCTCAAATGATTCGCAAAGATTTTGTCGCGGAACCGGATGAAAATCGCGTGCGTACATCTGCCATCAGCATGGTGAAGGCGACAGCAGGAAGCCTAGCCCTGGTGACCTCCAAAGAACCCTTGAGGGCGAACTTGACCAACTACATGCGCAACTTATCCAACGACCTGCCCTCGGGGCTGCCTGAAGGCACGATCATAATGTGTGTCAGCTCCAACTTGGACCTCGCTTGCAGCATTATCGAGAAACAAGCGGAAGAACGAGCCGTGCCCGAGATTGAGGATATGATTGAGCCGGAATTAGAGGCCAGACGTCGTCATCGCATACAGCAACCGAATGAACCTTTCTTTGCCGGTTCAGTGAACAGATGGGCCATGACGATTCCGAACCCATACAAATTATCCCCCAACATCAACGGGCTCAATCCAGAACAAATGGCCATCTACGAAGACTTTGCCAGACAACCCCGCACTGCACAAACCGCCACTCCATCACATGCAGTCTCCTCTTCCGATGCTACTCGAACCCTGGCGAACGAGGTGTTGCAAGAGCCTTACAGCACTCTGCCAAATATCCCCACCCCTGCAGAGACTCCGTCCATCCAGCACTTGGGAAACCAAATGCAACCTTATGCCCCAGTGCACAATGCGGCTGTCAGTGCTATGGGAAGCGTGCGTAATGCGGGCTTTCAAATGGACATTCGTGCTTTGGCAGAGCGCGCCAATAAATTGCTGCAAGAACTATTACGTGTTGCAGGCGAGGCTCGTGAAAAGCATTTCCTGGACTTGCCCAGACCGCATCCCGTTCTGGACGTCGTGGATGCCCTCGTGCAGTTGATTATCAAGACATCGCAGAACTCTGAGGAGTTTGCCATATACGCCGCCGAGCAGATCAGTGCCCTCATTTTCCAGCATGTTGAGGGCAATCTGACATTGGAGAGCTTAGTCCATGTGCTGGAAACTCTGAGAAAGATATCTGGGCCTGCTCTGAACGAACGGGTACGAGCTGTATTCAGTCAGCAGCCTGGGTCGAACTTTCTGAGCCTACCTCTCCTCGCTGTTCTCATTGGAACCGATTTGATTGCTTGGCAAAACATTGATTTGTCCATGTCCAAGGCTCTCGAAGCCCGCAAGGACGGATCACTCGACTTTCTCGAGCAAATGCTGGACCTTGCGCTGCTCAACAACCGGCCAATGGCATTGTATGCTGATTTTGTCCGAACGCTTGAAATGGCGTGGATTTGGATTTCGGAGGAACCCAATAGTGCTGTTGGGCAGAGACTGAAAGGCAAGCTTCTGGGGTCAAAGATGAATCGACCGACTCAGCTTACAGATGCCGAAATGCAGAGGTCGGCTTTCCAGCAAGATCAATTGGAGTATGTCTTCGAGGAATGGGTGCACTTGGTTAGCAACACGGTCGCAACCGACAAGGCGACGGTGCTCTTTATCCAACAACTACAAGCGAGGCAGATCCTTCGTAACAGGGATGACCTCTTCATCTTTATTCGAACCGCCATCGACTTGTCGGTGGATCGTTTCGAGAATGTTGTGTTTCCGGGCAACGAAGATCCCTTCTTGTTCGTGGACAGTGTAGCAAAGCTGATAAGAGTTCTGACGAAGATGCAGGACAATGGCTCTGATGGCCGCGTCTCGTTCTTCGACTCGGCCTTGGTCTTGGTCACGCTGGTCGTCAATCACCATTTCGTGAAGAGAGGGGAGAGCTCTAACAGCCGAATTTTTCTGCGCTTGCTGTCAATGATAATGCATGAAGTGTTCTTCAATTTTGGAGACATGTCTGACGAAGAGCAGCGCAGCTTGGTACTGGCTATTGCAGCCAGGCTTGATGCGCTTGGTCCGCAACGTTTGCCTGGTTTCGCCTATGCATGGCTCTCACTCATTCAGCATCGTGCATTCCTGCCTTTGATCCTGCAGATGCCCAACAATGCTGGTTGGTCTGCCTACATGAGATTACTCGTTCATCATCTCGAGTTCCTGAACGAGCAACTTAAAGCACTGGATACCGCTCGGGTCACCAAAGAGCTATATCGAGCCACACATAAGCTCTTTCTTAGTCTGCAGCACGATTTTCCGGCGTTTCTGGCTGGCAACCAACTCAAGCTTTGCGCGACTATCCTGCCACATTGCACACACTTGATACAGACCGTCGTCTCTTCCAATCCTCGGCAAGGGTTTGCCAAGTCTCTGGACGGCAAGGAAGAGGCCAAGGTTCATCCGGCCATGCTTGAGGAAGCCAAGAACATTCTGCGTGATGGCGGACTACTTGGCCTGGTCGATCAGACGCTTCAGAACGGGCCTTCCGAAGACACTGTTGCTCAGATTGCACATGCCATGACACAGAGCGAGCCAGGCAAGACGGCGTATGGGCACGTTGCTATGGCAGCCAATCCATGCATCATCGGCGCCGTTACCCTTTACATCAGCCATCACGCTGCCGAGCGTCTCAGTGAGGTTTTGTCAAGCACCAACGTAACGGGCAAAGAACCCGAAGTGTCCACGTTGTCACTTCTCATTCATGAACTAGCACCCCAGGCTCGCTACTATGTCATTGTTAGCCTCGTCAACCAGTTGCGATTCCCGAGCGGTGTTACAGACTTCAGTGGCCAGTTGCTTCTCCATATCTTTGGGAAAGATCTCAACGACCCGGAAGAAACAGAGATTCGCCAGCAAATTACCCGAGTCTTTTTCGAGCGTCTATTTGGATTCTGGCCACAACCCTGGGGCCTCATATTAACGGTTGTGGAACTGCTCAAGAATGAGAAATACATGTTCTTCAATCTTCCTTTTATCAAGTCAGCCCCGGAGGTAAGTCGTAAAAGAAGAACAAATTGGTGAGAGATTATGAAAGTTCCGCGTTGCTGATGAATATGTCGGAATAGGTTGCCGAGAGATTTGCCTCCGTGTTACAGCGCACATAGATTTACATTTTGGGTTTGGGCAAAAAACAAATTGAAAAATGAGACGAACAGATAAAACACGAGTCCGCATTTGAGCTGAATTACTGTTATTCAACATTTCCGAATGATCATTTACGAAGTAGCAATGGGAACAATGACGAAACTGGAAACAAAAAAAAAGGGCACAGTCATCAACATTGAAAAATTGGAGAGGGCCAAATTGGGGTCCTTGTCACGTCCGCGTCTCGACGCACATTCGCAAGCAAAAAAAAGAAAGAAGGAAAGAACGGGAAAAAAGGAAGGCACGAATGTGGTGCTGCACGACATGTGCAATGAGAGCTGTGTGTTTTATTTTGTTTTTGGTTTTTGGTTTTGGGGGAACCAAAAGACGTCAATCGGAAACGCATGCAAAGCAAGCACACAGGCCTCCATACACACATGCACATACAACCTGGGGGAATGGATCGGGGCGGTATCACCTGTATCAATGTACGATAGATGAGTGTCTTTAATGATGTAGTGCGAAGGCGGGGGTCTATATCACGGCGCATCATTTTATTTTTTTTTGGTCAAAAAAACACAGCATGCGATGCGGGAATGGACTGGTTTTTTTTTTTTTTTTTTTTTTTTTTTTACGGTTTTGCTATGTTCTCTTTTTTTTTTTCTCCTTTTACTTTGGAGGAGCAGGATGAATGATACTGTGTTTTTCCATTGGCGGACAGAAACTAAACAAGGGGAAAAACGAACATATTCCGACCTTTTGTACTTGACGTTTTTCACACGTCAGTATAGGTAGCTAGGAGGTATGCATGTACATACTGTATGTATGTACTTAGGTAGTCAAGCATGGCTGCGTAAGTCCTGACCGTGTGCTCTCTACTCGACGCGTGACTTGTACTCCTTTGGCACAGGTAGTAGCATGCTGCTTTCCATTCCTGTCTGCCTGTCTGGCATCTGCCCTTGGCGGGTGAGGTGAGCTTCTCCGAGCCGGAACGCCCGTGAAACGCCTCGTCCGCCCAGCCTGGATGTGCCAAGGCGGCGGGCGCCGAAGGAATATCCGGCAGGCAGGCTGGAGGGCAGGTTAAGGATCGCGCCTTGGAGGATCTGCCCAAGTACCTGCTAGGCACCTACCTAGTACTACGTACCTAGGTACCTAGGTAGGCAGGTACTCGGGTTGTGTGCTAGGTACCTAGTAGGTACCAGACAGTATCTACGAATGCAGCATGGAGCATGGGAGTCGTCTACCGGCCAAAGTCTCGTCCAGGTCGAATCCATCGCCATTCGCACGTCTCGCCAACGACATCCCGTCTCTTTGATTCCGGTGTACCTTGTCGCTGACCTATTCATGCAACTGCTTCGCTTCTGATCAGCCAGGCGCAGTGTGGATGAGCAACGAGTGCTCAGACTGGCGACCAAAAAACCTCGGGTATCGCCACTTGGAATGTGTCTGTGCTTGGGGGGCAATGAGACGGACTGTCTGCAGCGTGCACATGTGTACTTGTAACGTTACGTACGCGTAGGGGTCTGAGGCGTAGTAATCGGGAGGTCTGCCATGTAATCACGGTGTCGGGACTGTGTGGACTTGTCATGTCGATACAAGATTGCTGGTGCTGGACCGTCTTGTCACCCCCGTCTACATAACAGTTGTTCTACACAACAGTTGTTTTGTTTTGGTGTCTTTCCTCCCTTCTTCCCCGAGCCCTTGTTCGCGGCGAGCAGAGCGGTCAGGATACCCGCTGTCGCACTGCATTTTACGTCCCTCTCTTGTCTGGTTGTGTGTGTTGTTTCTTTTTTCTTTTTTCTTTTTTTTTTTTCCTTTTT
>SRPU01000502.1:0-17656 GCA_018360185.1 Claviceps lovelessii | reverse complement strand
TTTTTTTGGCTATGAAGAGTGGGAAAGAGAGATGGAAAAAGCAAGATACAAGATAAAAGATGGGAAGATGGGAAGAATGAAGGAGAAAGAAAAAGGAAAGGATAGAAAAAAAATAAAAGGAAAAGGAAAAGAAAAAGAAGAAAGAAAGAAACAAAGAAAAGAAAAGAAAAAGAGAGGAAAGGATAAGAAAAATAGCACTAGAACATATAAAGATAAAGATAAAGAATTGGAAAATGACACCTACAGATACACACTTCATTCTCGCACAGCAAACTACAGGCTAACGCAAAATAGACCTATCTCCGCATCGCGAACCTCGAATTTGACCTCGTCCCCTCCACAAACCACGCCTCCCCCTCCGGCTCCCTTCCCTACCTCCTCCCCGCCTCGTCCGACTCCCGGCCCGACATCCCCCTCACGGGCTCCCTCATCGCCCAGTACGCGCATAAGCACTCCTCGCTGCTACCTCCCTCGGCCGACGCAACTCCCCGCGAGGAAGCCTACCGGTCTCTGCTCGCGCAAAACATCCGTCCAGCATGGGTACTACTTCCTCAGTTTCCCCTCCTTTCACCATGATGATCATGACCTCCAAGGAGTCATTCTAACCATACGCAGCTGTACACCCTCTACGTCGACCCGGTCCACACGGCCCTGCTCTCAAAACTCTACCTCCCGTCCTCACCGTTGCTGCAGTATCCGCTCCTGCAGACGCTCCGCGCCGCGGCCACGGCGCAGATTCTCAAAACGACCCGCCGCGCCATGCTACAACCCGAGACGATCTACGAGGATGCGCGGGAGGCGTTTGGGGCGCTCTCGGCGTATCTCGGCGCGGAGACGTGGTTCTCGCGCCGTCCAGAACCGGGCTTGTTGGATGCCGAGGTCTTTGCGTATACCTTTTTGATTGGGGAGGCGGTGCAGGAGGGGGAGCGGCCGATGAGGTGGGAGGATGATGTTTTGGGGAGGTGCATGGCTGGATTTGCGAATCTGGTGGACCATCGGTCGAGGTTGTATTGGAGATGTTGGGGGTGATGGTGTGTGTGTGTGGGGGGGTTGTATTTGTACATAATGATTATTGTGGGTGTGGGTTTTGATTCATGGTGGAGGGCTGGTAGTGTACGAGTATTGTGTATAGATGTTGATGGGGTAGATGGGATGATGTTTCTTCTTCTTTCTTTGCCCCCTTTTCTTTTCTCTTTCTGCTTCTTATTCTTCTTCTTTTCCCCCTTTCTATTCCCTTTTTTTCCTTCTTCTTTTTTGCTTTACAACAATGTAAACCACCCGTTCGAAACACCCGCATGCTTAACCACCCTGACGCTTATTCGGCATATCCAACCCCGCATGTAGGACTGGTTCTGCATTCTCGCCATCCCATGTCTTTTGCCCGGCAGTCGTTCTAAACAGTCTCGTCGTCGTGCGTAGGCATATCCCGGAGCAAGTTCTACTCATGATGGGGCTTGATTAGCGTTTCGAATTCCCATAACACAGTCGTCCGCGAAATGACTCTTCGTTTTGTCGTTCATCCTTGGCTGGAATACAACACGCCGTTCCATCTGTACGAGGGTTTTTCATCCGAACCAGAACAGCCCAGTTCAGGGTCCCGCCGCAAGCCCGAGCAACTTGCCTCCTGTGTACGGTCTCAAGCTTTCCGGCCTTGTTCCATATGCTCTTGCCAACCTCAGAGATGGGTTCGGGCGATGAACGACAATGGGGTCATGTCATGAGGGAGACGCAAACACACCTTGTGCATGACGTGTGATGCGGGAAGCGCGGCACGATCTGCGTGCCATGTGGGAGGATGAGAATGTCTGACTGGTCTGTCGGGGCCATGGAACAAACGCAGATGCTGGAAATGCAAACAACGGATGCTGTGGAGGCGCAGATTTGTGAATCTTGTCTGTGGGCCGTCAGATGGATATTGTTTTTGTTGATATAACGGAAGCAGTCCCTGCGGCCGGTTTCTTGCGTAGGGGTGCATGCTATGTTGCTGGTCCTATCTTCTACACCCTAGTAGAAAGACCGTTAAGCCCCCTCTCCTTCTTTAAAACAACAAAAGAAAAAGTTTGTGCGAGAGACCGAGAAAGAGAACAAAATGGGCATGGATGCTGGCTTCGACATGGTTCCGCGTCTATCAACTGGAGCCAAGGACGCATGCACCTGGTTCATCTTCGTTGCATACATCACAGACAAGTACAAAGATGATCCGCTGGTTGAGCTGAGAGACAAGTACATCCTCTTCAACGTCGGGGAGCTCCCTACGCTCCCATTCGAGGGGCACAAGTTGCTGCGCTTCAGCTCAAAGATTTCCGGAGACCCTAGAGCGAAGCGATATATTCAGGAGGTCTCGCTGGTTGCGGAGCTGATGTTTGGTCCTCGCGTTGTGTATTGGGATGAGCATTACGGTCAATCCGGGCATTATGATTGGAACGAGATCCACGATTCAATCCGGTCCTACGATCAGGTACGTCGGCGGTTTTATTGCTTCTGTCCCTAGCACATTTCATCTTGTTATTTCTCTTTAATATTTTATTTATTTTATTTATTTCTTCCTTTCTTTTTCGTTTTCACTTCTCCTCTCTCTCCTCTTTTCTCTTTTCTATTTTTCTCTTCTCCTTCTCTTCTCTCCTCTTCTCACTTTTCCCCGCAGACAAACGAAACGGATCGGTCCAGCAACAATTCCAATTCCTCTCAGAGCGTACCACTGTATGATATCAAGGACGTTCCCGGCAAAGGAAGAGGGCTGATCGCTCGCTGCGACATCCCAAAAGGCACTCTGGTCCTTGTCGAAAAGCCACTGGTCATCGTTCCCCCGACTCCAAGTCCAGCATTTATACCCGCCATCGAAGAGGCGTTGAAGTGGAATATTGCAGACCAGCTTCGGCAACTGTCCAAGGCGCAAGTACGACAGTTCCTGTCCCTGCACAACAACCATCGAGGACAAGGACTGCACCCCTTCCTTGGCATCGCCCAGACGAATGCCCTGCCCTGTGGTCCCGACTCATCCACCGGCGCACTCTATGCAACGGCGTGCCTCATCAATCATTCTTGTCGTCCAAACTGCGGGCACAGCTGGAACAGCGAGGTGAAGCATGAGACCATATATGCCCTTCGGGATATTGCGGCCGGCGAGGAAATCACGATTGGATACCTCGAGAGTGGTAGCCATGCTGAGCGGGCAAAGAGTCTCAAAGCCTCGTTTGGCTTTGACTGCGCTTGTGAGCTTTGCCGCCTCCCCGCGGCTGAGTTGCGAGCCAGCGATGACCGACGGGCCAAGATGAAACAACTGGATCGCGCCATAGGAACTCCCCTGCGAATGGTCTTCCAGCCGAGGGAGTGTCTCCACGACTGCCGGTCTCTTCTGCAGCTTCTGGATGCTGAGTATCCGGCGTCCGCGACAGCACTCCACGCCCGAGCGTACCATGACGCCTTCCAGATATGCATCGCGCATGGAGACCAGGCCCGAGCGAGAATCTTTGCGGAAAGATCATACGAAATGAATGTCTCGTGCGGGGGCGAGGACAGCCCGGAGACCAGGAACGCGAAATCTCTGGCGCTGCGTCCGGCAGATCATCCCACCTTTGCGATGTGCTCCCAGAATTGGATGACGAGCAGCAACATGGTGAAGAAGGGAGTGTCGGCGGAAAGGTTCGAGAGGTGGTTATGGCGAGAGTGAACTGTGTGATGGGCAAATTGGAGCCACGGCAGATTGAAGAAGCACATGACTTGTGCGCCCATGTAGATATGACATGCATATATATGTATGTATGTACATATGTATGTACATATGTATGCACGTGAATAGATGCCTAGAATAGCATGGTCCGACGTGGGAAGCGCATATGAGGCGCCTGGCTGGGAACAGGGTGGAACAACACGAGCCAAGGATGCATTCACGGGTTGGTGGATGTGGCTATTGGGGGATTAAACTACAGTTTTTGGAGATGAAAAAAGAGACAAAAAAAAGTTGATCATGCCGAGGTTTTATCGTCATTAGACTGCGCAAATACTAGCAAAAAAGGATACCCGGGGCAAAAGCACATACAACACCGGGTGTTCGCTGGTCGTCAGCGACCCAACTACTAATCCAGCGCTCGCCTGGTTGTCTAGCGGAGATCGGACGGGATCCAGATTTTTCAGGCGGCTATGGTCGTATGTGAAAGCTGAAGGTGTTTCATTGCTTTATATTTTGTTCATTGTGCGGTCCCCGACGCGAACCAAGATGGGCATGTTGGGGAGGGCATCTTCTAGCATCTAGAGGGATGACAAATTGTGCACCGGGGCGGCGCATCCGACCAACTGCGCGCCTGGGATTTGCGCAGTCTTGCGTTGGATTTTGCGTCTTTTTGAATTTCAATATATGTCGGCAACTTTCGAGTAGCCGGGATATGCGGAAATGGTGCCACGGTCCCGAAGATGTGGTTGACAAGGTACCTGCTCAAGTACATATGCGACTAGTACCTTGTACATATTGTATAAAGTATGTATCTTAAGAGGTACCCACCCATATCTGACAAGATGGCAGACACATGACGCACGGCAAAGGGAAAACATGCCCTTCAGCCCGCATTTGTCTCTCTCTTTTGTGCCGTGTCTTGAAAACAACTCAATCGACATATGCAATGCAGCTGCAGCCGATGACGAAATATTCGCAGGCATGGATAGTGTAGCTCTCTTAGCAGTGAGAGAATTGTAGCAAACAGCTTGTATATATACAAAAGAAATAGGTAGGCGAGTACCTTTTCTATTTTGGACATCATGACTGCTGCGGGCCTAAACATCTATTTCATTGCCTTTGTGTGGGTATTCTGACCCATTTCAATCGTCGAGAGAGAAACTCGAAAAATGCAGATGCAGATGCAGTCTTGGGCGTTTATGTCTCGTCCACCAACCGCATCATATGCTCTCACCACACGGATATATCACGCGTCCACCCTACAGTCCGCTCCGTGTATCGAATGGTTGAGTTACATGTCTTTGGACCGATAAGCGTTTGAGTGACATTCGGTAAGACTGATCTTCGCATAGCATATTACCTTTGTTCTAAGGGAATGCGGGGTTGCGATCGGTAGAGAGAGGGCGGCCAGAACAAATGTTCGTGGGTCGCGACGACATCCTAGCCGTGTTTGCTCGTTCAGGCGCTAATCCAAAAAGGATATAAACCCTCCGCTAGGACTTGAGATTTAATACATTCACTGGCTATCCAGTTATAAAGTAGGGACAGTGGGAAGAAGACATAAAAGGAAGTAATTGCAGACAGCACAAAGCTTTTTCCTACAACCTTGTCCATTATGCATGTCTCTACTCTCGTCACTCTCATGATTAGCCTGATCGCCGTTGCGACGCCCGTCGCTGCTGGCAGATGCTGCAGCCACGATTGTAAGGATTGCTTAACGGGATCGTCCTGCAGGGTAAGAAAATATAAGAAGAAAAGAGACGAGAATTACTGCTCTACATTCTCATCTTTTCCGTGACTTCATGAATGCTAACTTCTTGGACAGAAAACCATCAATTGTATTGGCGCTGGATATCCATATAATAACCGCTGCTGTTCATAAGCACTGGAGTACGGGCTTAGAAAAGAAGGATAACTTGAGCTCTCTTTAGATATCCAGAGGGTACAAATCTTCCTTGAAGTTCTTAGCAGTCCTTTGCCCCTTTTACTTGGCTCAGCTCTATAGCTTGAGAACGTACATAACATACATTAATTCAAGCCTCTTTTTGCATGCACTGGTGCTATTTTTTTGCCTCTGGGGGGGGGAAAACAACATCAAGTGTAACCTTGCATATGTATATTCCTATCAGTGATGACAAATACCAGCATTAAAATATAAGAAATAGCTGTCTCGGGTGACTAGGCTTATGAATAACATACATTATAGAAGTTAGCAGTAGCTATGTTCTCATACGATATACTATGTAGAGACTAGATCACAGAAAGGCTACGGATAAAATGTTCTTGCGTGGTAATTTCTGTGCTTTTTCGTTGATAAAGTCTCTTACGGAGACAAAGAAAAAAACAGCCATCGGCATCGCTTGGTACGCACACTGCTTTTAGCGAGAAAAATACAACCTAATTGTACGAATCCCAACCAGCATGTCTTCTCCAATCGCCTACCGCAATCACTTACAACGACGCAGATTTGCAAGTCGCAGCTGTCAGAAATAATCTTTGCAACATTGCCTTGCCAGTAAAGGGTGATTGTTTGATTCCGCTTCCGAAGTTCACTGTGGATTCGCCACTAGCTAGCTGCTTAGCCCTTTCTCGCATTGCTAAATGGTTTCAGATGACCCGTAAACGGCGAAGATACCTTCAATAACCTGTTAAGGGACCACTTCTCGAATCAAACAGGGAAGAAAACCGCCCTGTGTAAACATAAGGATACAGACTTGTATAGCATATATATATATATATAATACAGAAACTAGATCCATTACCTCCCTTGTATTATTGAGTGCTACGTACGTTTAGCTTATCGGCGAAACCGAAGCTTTGCCTCTCTTAGATGAATATAATCAGGCCATCGGGTGGAGAAGGGACAAAATTATAAACATCTAACAATATGCTCTCATCACAGTACCAGGCTATTAGTTTAAAGAACTGGCTACAGTATCGTACAGTTCTGGCTCATAGAAGTGTAATTTTGAAAAAAAAAAAAAAACACCGAAATACGAAAATTATCAGTGAGCTTTCTGCCGTGTGAATAGATAAGCCTCTGCACACTGACAGCTAGCAACGGAGCTGATGAAAAGAGGAAAGAACAGCTTACGAAGAAGCTGATGAGGAGAGGAAGAAATAGCTCGCGAAGAAGGAGCCAGGATTAGGACATCCGACGCTCTCCCTGCGCCTAGGAAGCCGATATATCCGGCAGGCATAGGGCTCTAGTACTTTACTTGATCCAGTCGTTTCCGTATCATATTACAACTTTTCCCATCATTTTCGCTGCACACCAATATATACACGAACTGTGCTAGCAAACAAGCAATAACACCAGACGGGGGTGTCCTATGTATATGTAAGGGCAGATTAAGCAGAATGGAAGATGTCTCTTAACCTTGGGTAGGAATACCCAAAGTGCTTGTAGAAAAAAGAGCAAACGTGGCCTTGGCGACTTGGAACACTTCACCTCGGCAACCCATAGGCCTTGGAAGCTTCTTTATTCAAGAGCGCAACGAAGTCTGGCATGGACGGGAAATCGGCAAATTCCCACTTCACACGCTCCCAATCTACATTACGCGGCCATTTTCCCTCGCCCGCCAGTGTCGTCAGTCGAGTCGAGCCCGCCTTCCCCCTCTATAATGTCTTGGATTCGATGTCGAAAGGATGAGTCACTTACACGTGGGCCACCAGCCGGCAAACTCCCAATCGATTAACCACAACTTGCCATCGTAGCCTCGAATAATATTCCGAGGACATATGTCGGCGTGCACAAAGGCAACCTCGGCAGGCTCGAGAGCAAACCCCGCAACGCATTGCCTGTCGGCGACGACGGTTGCAAAATCAGCAGCGCTGAGGAACGGTCCCATGTCCTGCGGCCCGCACTCTCCCAAATGGAGCGCGCCATCCCGAACTGGGCCACCCCCAATGGACGCCGCGGTGATGGGGCCGAGTGAGGAGGGTGGCCGACAAGCATGGAGTAGGTTGAGAGAGTCCCAAACCTGCCTAATGGTCTGCGCCTTCTCCGCGTCAGTGAGTCGCGGCCAGACATGTTGCAGCGATTCACCGTGGATGTAGTCCATGGCGATAAACAAGCCCTGGCGCAAGCGGTAGATTCGATGGATGCGTGGCACCGGCACCGAGGTGTGAGAGGCGGCGTACAGCATTGCTTGTAGCTCCTGCTCCGAACACGGGCCCTTGACCAGCTGCGTGCGAGAGATCTGCACAATCTTGCGTTGCTCAACGTACATGATTTTGCGGCCAAGGTACATGCGGAGGGGGAGGAGGCGTTGTTGTAGTTTCCGCTTCACGGACCGAAGACGCATGGCCAAACGCGGCCCGCGGCTATCATGAGACGACGTCGTGGCCATGGGGCTTGGGCGGGCAATGAAAACAAAACAATTGAAGACTGGCCTTCGGCATGGAAGGGCGGGAGTCTTTTTGAACCTTGATAAATGCCGTCAAATGGGCGGATATGCTGCCACGGCCCGCAAGTTGTGATTGACGAGGTACCTGTACCTGAGTAGGTACCATACTGCCGATAAATCTGACACGCGCGAGTCCTGAGTTCTGAGTCCTGACTCTCGACTCCTGACTCCTGAGGGGAGCGGCTCGGCCCCCCCCCCGGATGTCTTTCCGTGTGACGGCGACGTTTTATTGGCTGCAAATCAAGTGGGCCTCTCCGGGCCGACGAGCCGAGCGGATCAAAGACTTCGCCCCACTCAGGCTGCCGTCCGCTCCGAGTCCGGCCCGGGGTTTGGGAGTCGACAGTGCTGAGTCCTGACTCCTGCGTCGGACTGTTTGGCAAGCCCGCAATCCCGCGTGGAACATTGGGGCAGGCCATGGTTGTATTAGACCCCTCTCGAGACCAGAGGCTGTTATTACCAAGGGGGGTCTATATAGGAAGGGGGTCGCATGGCTTGATGAGTGGAAGCGGGAAGAGCTGAGATTTAGTGTCTGAGACCTCGCCACCCTGCTACTGCAGTCACTCGAAATGGCCGACACAAACACACAGCAACAGATGATATGCATAGAACGAAAGGCAGATCCGACCGCCCGTGTTTGTCTCTCTTCGATGCCGAGAAGCCTGCGTCTCCGTGTCTACCGATGCTTCGAAACTCCGGTAGGTACGGATGTATAGCCTCCTGGGCGTCCCGACAATTGGCATCCCAAGGCTGAGAACGTACTTATCCATGAAAAAATAGGTGGACGAGTACCTCTTCTATTTTAAGCATTGCTGCTACGGTGTGTCCAGTCATCTGTTTATCTGCCTTTGTGGGTGCGGTCTAACTTAGTTCAAGCGTGAACGAACGAAGAATATGCAATGCGGAAGCGGTCTTGGGCGTTCCAAAAACAATGATGTCCAAACAACCTCACCACGTGCTCTCACCACACGGACACATCACTCGTCCGCTCTGCACTCAACCCGGCATCAAAGGATTTGCTTCCATGTCCTTGAGCCGATACAGCTTCAGGTGACGGTCGGAAAATACTGGTCTTCGCATAGCACTTCTCCGAGCAATTCGTTCTCGGCGAGAGAAAGGCTCGGGATCAACGGAGAAAGGGGAATTCGAATCAAAGATATTGTGGACCGCGATGATATCATCCAAGACGTGTTTGTTCGTTGAAGCGCTGACCCCAAAGTATATAAACCCTCCGTCGGGACTGGCAGGTTGATGAAAGGCGCCCGCCATCCAGCTACCAAGCCAGAACAACAACAAGAAACGATCACAGATATCATATATACAGTCCACGCCCCTTCTACGACTATTTTCCACCATGCAGCTCTCTTCCATCCTCACTCTCTTTGTCAGCCTGATCGCTGTTGCCACGCCCGTCGCCGCTGGCAAGTGCTGCTCCTCCTCTTGTGGAGTTTGCGATAGCCACTCCTCTTGCAATGTAAGGAGAGAGAAAAAAGCTGCCTCATATCGTCATCCTTTCCGGGAATTCGCTTCTTTTCAAGTACCGAAGGCTGACACCTTGGACAGAAAAACATCGATTGTCTGGGCAGAGACCACCCGCATCACCGCTGCTGCTAGGGGTTCGGAATCAAATGACTCAACCTGTGCTCTTCGGGGATTTCTAGGGGTCCAAGTTCTTCGTTCAAGTCCTTCGAGAATCCTTCGCCCTTATGTACAGTGGATGGCTGGAAATTTGTTACGCATACAGGGGTTGTCATGATCGAGATGGCCTCGCAGACGCGCTTCACGCGTTGGATATAGACAAAGACGATAGCAAAGAATGAAAGCTTTTTCCACTCTCGCTCTTGATAGTTTCCCTGTAAGCTGCGGTTTTTTTCTTTTCTTTTCGTAATGGGTTGCAGGCTGGACCTGGCGCCGCAGATGCGTTGAAGGACCACTGAGCTAGAGACAGGGCTTTTTTGTCAGCTAGTTCAATACATCTATCCTGTGATTGTAGAGTTGAGAATAACGTACAATCGTTGATGTTGTAGTAGAGCTGGTATATATGAGGTACAGCACGGAGACTGTAGCACGAGCAGAATAAGCAATGCTTACAAGGTTATATAGCAGGGAAAACATAAGTCATGATGTCGTATTCACTGCATTTGTTGAAAGCGTATGAAGTGCAAGACAGACGACTTCTGCAGGTGCTCCATGGTCTGCACGAAGAGGGCATTCCAGTGAGTACATGTCCCCAACATCCGCCCATTGCGTCGCTCGCTAGCCGTCATTGGTTCTCCTTGAGCTGGTGTTGTCCCGTCCAGACCGCATACACAGGCGATTGCAGCAACCGTGCAGATTTCCCGGCGTGCGCGTCGTCGGTGGTCGTTTGCCGAACACCGGTTTATCTAATCGACTCCGATGACTGGAGAAGCCCTATTTTTGTTTCCTCACTGCAACCACGTTGACGGAAGGATAGCGCTTCAGAAGGTCAGCGGCTTCTATTACGAACCAAGCAGCGCATAATGCAGAATGCAGAGCCCTTCACTTGTATTGAAAAACCCAGGGGAAATCAAATAGCATGAGCATGAAGAGTATTTACTGCATCGTGTCGCATAATAGAAATGCTATCACGGCAGGGTTTCCGTTCCTGGGTCTGATGACTCCGACGTCGCCTATACGCATGGACATAAGGGGCGAGTTCCGCGGCTTTCGTACAATGACGTTTTGACGGCAGCGTGATCGACCACTGTGACGAAAGCCTAGATTCGGAGCATGGAGTCGACGTTCTCTATACAATAAAACTCATCATCATCGACTTTCGCTCTCCAAGGTGCACTGAGGGCTTACAGTCTTCCTCTTGGGGCTTTTTAAACCCTTTACTCTTATACATATACGGACGCTAAGGATACTCAAGGTTAAGAGGGATTTTATTTTTAAAGTCTAGGCAGTATGCCTAATTCTGCAGGCTGCCAAAACTTAGCCGAGTGTAACTTTAGATAAGTGACAGCCGATTACGACAGATTAATGAAGATGCGCACTTTTCTTTTCTTTTTTTTTTTTTCCTTTTTAGCTCACCCAGCCTAAGACTAGTAGACTGGGCCGTGAGTCCTACGCAGACGGCAGCGATAGTTATTTCAGCCGCGAACTGATTGTTCTTATAATCAGCGTGTCATCTACGATCATGTGCCGCAACCTGTCATGGCCACCAACTATGGGGGCGCGCGACCGGTCTCGCAGGAGCATATAGGCACGAAGGGCAAGGCACGCGGCGCGCTAAGAGGGCACATAAAAGGGAGCGCGCACACATTGTATGATACGGCAGAGATTTATACCTTCAAGCACGACTCCCTAACTAGCAGCTACGCCGCAGTGCTTCTTTTGTGTCTCAGTCTTCACTCCACTAAGCAGTATCCCATTTAGCCTTGACACAACCGCTCGCAACACGCACATTTCTGACTAACAGCTGTCAGAAATGATGTTTGGAAAAAACCACTTGTCAGCATGTCGGGGTCACTCTGTGGAGAGCGAGACTTCAATAATCTTTAGACAGGCCTTCCAATATATACCGTAAATTGCCTCTCAACGGTTCCTGTACTACGTACTTAGGGTTAGGGTTCAAATGACCTCAAATGGGCTCCTAAATGACACTTTACATGATCTATAAAAGGACGCTCTGATGTCTAAAGGGCAACGCTCTGGATAGGCAGATCACCCACAATGGGGCTGCCCTTGAATGAACTAGTGGAGAAATTCGCCCTTTTGTATATAATACTATATACGGTTCTTATTGGGGTTATAAATAGACGAGAAAGATCTTTGTTTTTTTCTTTTTCTTGTTATTTTATGCTTCGCTTTGCTTAATTAATGCTTGACCTTGCTCGTTATTTACTCAAGGTACTGCAACTCTTTGCTCTGTTTTCGTCGGGCAGGTACCTTTTCGTTTGGTGTATAGGCAACAGCGGCGGTGATGGGCATCAAAAAGAGAAGGAGGAAAACGGAGGGTTTTTTTTCTAGCGAACAATAATCAAATCAGACTGGATGGAGGTGTACTGCTGCACTTGGTTGATTTGTCCAATGTACAGGTTCAGGCATATAACGAAGAATGGAGAATAGATTTCAACCTTTGATATTCGTAGCCAAGGTACTTATATGTAGAAACAAAGAATCCTCAAGGGTCTAGAGAAAGGACTAAGACCTTGGAGCACCATGGAGAGCCAAAGTCGATCATCAGTATTGGACTGACATCTGTGGTTCCAAAGCCCTAATGTTGGTCCTTATTACACTGGATCAAAGATGGGATACAACTTTACGAGACCAGAGCAGAGGGGGCTACGAAGGACGGCATTCCGCCTGAGAAAACTGTACTCTCAGGGATTATGCGGAGAACAACAAGCCACTCAGGGCATGCTGGACAGAATATTCCCATCCAGCCTCGCTTTGCGGCGTGGACACCCATCAGATATGCTTGTATTAGATGTCTATCCACGCCACAATACTGCGTTCAGTCGGGGTTTCTCCTGGGCTGGCTCATGAAAAGACAGCGCTGTTTCGGCCCCCCCGACGGAAGATGGAAGACGAGGCGGGCCGAGCCGTGCTTTTCAAGGGCTGGAGCTCGGCGCTGAGCAGCAAGATAGACGGGTGTTTGATTGTGTCTGGTGCTCTTCCGTCTACCTGCTGGTACTGGATGAGTGGCCAGACTCTTTGTGCAATATAGACGCTAGTGCAACGCCGTCAACGTTGTCATTTGTGCAGCTTCCAAGTGTTACATCCAGAAGGAGCTGATGATGTATTCATGATCTATCTAGGAATGCTCACACCACACAAAATGTATGGTATGGGCATATCTGGCAAGATGCCTAAGATATAAGGCTAAACTAGGGCATTGCAGTCCGCGGGTTCTAAAGAGATTAGGCTAAGAGGAACCTAGGAATCTTGCAATGTATAACACCACCCTTATAGCTAAATAATTAGCCTATACTAAATACATATAATATCTATTTATAAAGGAGTGTAATATAGAAAATATTAGATATATTAAAGGGTTTAAAGAAAATTCGTATAAAGAAGGTTAGGCTTCCTAATAAGGTTAATAAATTATAACTAATATTAATATATAAGCAATAAAAATTATAAGGAAAATGCATAGAAAAGAAGGAAAGGGGAAATATATAAGCATAATTAATAATGCTTATATATAGGAAGCTTAGACTTTGTAATTATATTAAGCATATATATAAAGTTATTATATTTATTATGCTTAAGGCCTTTAGTAAAGCTATTAGTAATTATTTAATTAGTGCTAACCTGCTTAAGGCAAAAGAGGCTATTATAAATTCTTTATATAACCTATTTATATTATAAATTAATATGCCTTATATAGCTATAATACTTCTTATTAAGTATATTTACCTTAGCATTCTAACTATTTATAAATAGAAGCAGTAGTTAGATTTAATTAAATTTAAAGTCCTTAATTAGTTAAGAGACCTAAGTTATAAATAGCGCTATAGGCATAAAATTAAGGAATTTAGCCTTTATAATGCTTAGCATAACTATAGATTACTGCTTTAAAGCCTAAAGAACGGCACTACTATTAACTATTATAATATAACTAGCAGTAAAGCGCCTTATATTAAGGTTATTGCTATAAGAGGCATTACTATATCTATAAACTTAGAAAGTGTAATTAGTAGTACCTTTACTAAGTATATTACTAAAAAGGATCCTTAGTTCTTTTATTCCTTAAAGATATCTCTAAAGGTATTTCTTTAGATCTATATAAATCTGCTTTAGGGCTAGATTTACTATACTAAGCTTATTTACTATATATATAATATTAGGTCTTATATATATTAAGAGCTAGTTAAAGCAACTAATTTTGCATTACTAATCCTTTAGAATTCTAACTATTAGGAGGTCTTTCTAATTTAAAGGAATCTTAAGCTTAGGAAGCTAAGGTATATAAGCTAGGGTTAGGCTAGAAGTATTATATTATTAAAAAATAGAATTAATATACTTTACCTAATAAAGTAGAATAGTTTAGTGGTTATAATCCTATTTAAATTATATACTAAGGAATATTCTAACTATACCTAGTCACTTAAGCTTATATTATAATTCTAGTATATTAAGCACTAAGTCTATAATAGTATTTAAGGAAGCTGCTATAATAATATTATTAATATAAAGAAGTAAGAAAATAAAGTTATTATAAGTAAAGATATATAACTTACTAGAGAGGCGCTTAAAACTATACTTAGAGAGCTTAGTAAATATATTATTAAGCTACTAAAGAGGGGATATTAAAAGGCTATAAAGTATATAATTAAAGCAGTATATATAGCCTAACCTATTTATATAGCTATAAGGTTGCCTTATAAAGACCTTAGATTTAGCCTTTACATTTAAAAAGGCATTAATAGCATTACACTACTGCTACTTAAGATTAAGAATAGCAATAATTATATAAAAAATATATAAAGAAATTAGGTATACTACTATAGCATAGAGATCTTAAGCATTAAAGACCTTAGAGTGTTAGTTGCTATAAATAACCTAGTAAGCCTTTAGAAAAGGTAGCCTATTAATAGAATATTTAATAGTATAAACCTATTAGCTATTAAAAATAATAGCGTTCTTTAGTATATATATAAAACTCTAGCTATCCTTTTATTATATCTTTTCTAATTCTTTAATCTTAGCTAGCTACTAAAAGGTCTAATAGTTAAATAGCTTATATACTTTAAATTAATTTAATAGAATGTGTATCTTTATATCCACTACGCTTATTACTTATACTATTATTATATAATATAAAGGGTTTATTAAATTATCTAAATTATAGATATTATTATTATAGTATATAAGATTTATATACTTAAGCTCTTTAGAGCTACTAGGAAAAGCGCATTTCTAACTATATATTATAATATATAAGTAATCCTTACAAATACCTATATATAATAATTGTCTTATACTAAGCTAGGTAGAAGAGGACTCTTAGTTAACTAACTTTAAGCTTTAAGCCTATATATTCTTTGCCCTATATTTGCTTAATACTTATTATATTTCTTCTTTTTAAAGTAAAAGAGTAACTTTACCTATAACTACCTCTAAAGACTTAGCGGTTATAATAATATCTTCTATATTAACTAGATCTATAGTATTTAGCCTATTTTATATTTCTATATCTTTAATAAAGGGAATAGGCTTAAAAAATACCTTATTCTTATATTTATTAGGGTTAATAATAAGTTCTTTTATATATTTAGATATAATAATTTGCTTTTTATACTATAATTTTAGTAAGTTCTTTAATATTATTATTATTAGTAGCCTAAAGAGACTATAAAGAGGAGGTTCCCTAGGAGGAGTGGTTAACCTTTAATATATTTAATTAAATAAAAGGTTATAGTTTAGTGTGTTTTTAGTAATATTATAATCTTAAGAGGCATTTGCAGTATAAGGTAAGGCTAGGTATTATTAGCCTTTATTCCGCTATATAGGGTTATCCTTAGCTATAGGATCTATATAAGGTAGAGTAATAATTCTCCTACCCTCTTCTTTAAATATAGAATCTACTAATTCTATAATAAATTTAGTTTTATTAGAGGCATTGTAAGATATAATAGGGTTCTCCTAAAATTAAATATTTTATACCTTAATAATATAGCTTTCTTCTAGTAGCTAAACCTTAAATAAATAGTATTTATTGCCTTCTATACCTATAAAGCGCCCCTTTTTTACTCTAAGGGATATTTTCTATACTCTAATATACCTCTTATTAGGGATATATATATAGGCAATACACCCCTAGGTTTAAAGATTTTTTATAAATAAGTTATTAATAAAGCTAATTTTATTAAAGAGCGCTTATTATAGTAATTTTCCACTAGGAGTGCTACTAGTTAGTAGAATATTTATAATCTTAGCTATATACTTTATAGTATAAGGCTAGAGTATATTAAAAAGCTTAGCACTAATTATTAATGCTTAAGCTATATTTATAAGGGTTCTCCTAGCTCTTTTAATAATGCCTTAATAGGCAGGAATATAGGAAGCCCTAGTGTAATAAATAATGCCTTTTTTATAGTAGTAAATTATAAACTTTTTGCTTAGGAATTCTATAGCATTATTAGTATAAAAACACTTAATAATAAAGCTATTACTTATATTTTCTATAGCAGTCTGCTATACCTCTATAGCTTTCTATAAATTCTTATAACTTATAGTTAAAATAACCTAGTAAAAATAGGTAAAAACATTAATTATATATAGTATATAGTTCTTACTGCTAAATCCCTCTAGTTTATATATAATATAATCCTAGAAAACACGCCTAAGGAAGGCATTAACGTTAAGTTATAGCTTATAATAAATAATTTAGTTAGCTTTTACAAGATAGCATGCTTTATAGTAAAAATTACGCAAAGAGATTAGATTAATTAATATGCCTACTTCTTTATATATATAGAGTATTTAATCCTTCCCTATATACCTAAGCCGCTTATATAAAAGGCTATATTCTATATTCTTTATAATAGCTTTAGTAGATAATGCTGTAAAGTTAAAGTAAGGTTCTTTATTATATAGCTTAAGCACTATAATATTAAATACTTAATAGAAAGAAGCTATAAATTATGCTAAAAACTTTATAATTAGTTAATCTATAGACCTATTTATAATAATTCTAGCTTAATAAAGAAGACCTAGGGAAATTATATTAACTTCTGCCTTAAGGGCTAGCTAAGTATTTAATAGCTTAAAATAGCCTTTATTAATAGGTAACTTAACTATTCCAATGCCTTTTATAGTAAGTAGCTAACTATTACTTATAGTTATAGGTCTTACTTTAATATTAGTATTTAAGTATATAAACTATTTTATAGAATTAAAGGTATAATTACTACATTCTATATTTAGAATATAATCTTACCTTATAAGTTAGCTATAATTAGTAGTAGTAGCGTAACTATTATTAATACTTATAGTTATACCACTAAATATACTTCCTACCTATATAATATTAGAAAAAGCTATGCTTTTTAGCGTAAATGCTTTAGTAGAGCCCTTATTATAATAAGCCTTTACCTATATAGGTTTAAGTTTAAAATAAAGCTTCTAGCATATATCTTTTATATACTAAACTTACTTAGTAAAGACTATACAGCTACATTTAAAAGTTATAAAGTCCTCTGCCTTTTTTTTCTTATATAAGGACTATTTTATTAAGAAACTAGCTTTCTAGTCCTTAGCTAGCTTATTAGATTTATATATAAGATATTTTAATATTTTAGTCTTCTTAAAACCTTTAGAACTATAACCTTAAATCTTCTATATTTAGTATATATCTAGTATAGCACCCTTTACTGCTTAAAGTATTTAAGCAACCTATATAATATTAGGTAAAGTTATAATATTATTAATCCTCTACTATAGATTTTAGTAATAGTTAAGCTAAGCTCTTATTAATAAGAACTCTAACCTTTTTAATTAAAAGAAACTATTAAATAGCTTAATAATAGTAATATTAGCTTAAAAGCTATAATTATTATAAATAAGCTATATTAGGTCTATTATATAGCCCCTATAGTCCTATCCT
>SRPU01000501.1:0-17679 GCA_018360185.1 Claviceps lovelessii | reverse complement strand
ATTACTCTTACTAGCTATATATACCTATAAAGTTAGATATTAAATATAAATTTTATTAGATATTATTATAAATTCTTTAGTAAATTAAATAGTACTAAAAGTAATGTAAAAGCTTTTATTTTATATAAGATTTAGCTAACTATAGCTTACTATAATGCTCTGCTCTATAGAGCAGTGGACCTATATATTTACGCTTACTAAGCCCACTACCTTAGTAAGCTATGCTCTATAGTACCTACCTTAGTTATTTCTAATAGGTTATAAGCCTAAAAAAGAACTTTTAATATCTATAAAATTTACTAAATTTTTCTATAATAAAATAAAAATACCACTATATTTATAAAGAGTGTAGAAGTTATTATTCCTTCTATAAAAAAGAATAAATTTACTAAAAAAGAAGTTTTCCCTTCTATAAAATAGGAAAAAATATAGTATAAAAGAATTCCTACTTCTATAAAAATTTAGAATTAGTAAAAATAGGGATATTTTACTATATAAGAATTTTTCTTATAAATAAAATAAGTTTCTATAAAAGACTTTACTTCTATAAAAAGGAAAATATAAAAGATTTCCTACTTCTATAAAAAGAGGGAGATATAGTATTTTTACTATAATTTAGAAGACTACCTTCTATAAAAGAGTATATAGAAGATTTCCTACTTCTATAAAATAAAAAGCAGAAAATTCCTTTATAAAAAAAAAAAGAAATATAGAAGTCTATTCTTTTATAAAATAGAAAGATATAGAAGCTTTTACTTCTATTAAAAATAAAAGGAAATTATAGAAAAATTCCTTTTTTTTCTATAAGAAAAGACCTTATAAGCTTTATAACTTTTTAAGGCAGTGTATATAAGATATCCTTTAAAAAATAAATAATAAGAATTTAAATCAAATTAGCTAAGGGGTCCCTACCCTAGAGCAGTCATAGGCAGAGCATATAAATCAACAGATTTTGCAGCAAAATAATAATATTTCTAATATTTTAGAAAAATTAAAAATTTTAGCAGCTGCTATTACCTCTACCCTAGCTATAGCTTTAGAACCTATAGTAAAGCTAGTATAAAAAAAAACTTAGGAAAGCTCTAAAAATAAAAACTTAGATATTCTTAATTTCTTTAATAATTCTATTATTAAGGAATTTAATAAAAGGGTTTATAGCTTTCTAGAGGGGGCTAGGCTAAAGGGGCCTAAAAATTTCAATTAGTGGAAGTAGGCACTAAATACCTAATTTAGAGTACTAGGAATGCCTAATTTCTTAGAAAATCCTAGTATTACTAAGAACCTTAGTAATCCTAACTAAGCTATTATCCTTATACTTCTAAGAGATAGCTGCACTAAAGGCCCCTAAAATACTATAATTTAGCAAAAAGACCCCTTAGAGGCATATAGTGTTCTAATCCGCCAGTATTCTCAGAGTGCTAAAATACAACGTAGTACCCTATACTATTAGTTTTATAGCCTAAATTTTTAAGGCTTTAAGGGTTCCTTAAAGTCCTTTAATGCTTTATTTAATAACCTATTAGCTAGGCTAAATTTAGTAAGTATTTTTATAGAGCCTATAGATTAAGTAAATTAGTATTTATAGGCACTAAAATCTACTTTCCCCCACTAGGCTAAAAGGTAGAGATTTTCTATAAGAACTTCTAGGGCTTTAGAGAACCCTATAGGGGCATTAAATTTACAATTTCTAATAGCTAACTTACTTAAAGAGCAAAGAGATAAGAGCTCTTTAGTAGCTAAAGCTCTAAATTATAAAGCTACTGCCTAGAAATCCACATATAGAGGCACTAAAGAAATAAGTCCTTTAAAAACCCTTATAATAAAAATAAGAAAGAAGAGAATTCCTCTAAAGAAAATAAGGGGAATTTAAAGCCTAATTCTAATAAGAAAAAGGGTAAAAAAGGGTAAAAATCCTCTAAAAAGGCTAAGGATAACAAAGATAAAGGTTAGGAAGAAACCTTTATACTAGGAAATTTTAACCTTTTATTAGGAGCTTTAAAGCCTTACAAAAGACCTAGTAGCCCTAGTGCTTATAGTGATTTTAGTGAGAATTCTAGTAATTTTAGCGAAAATTCTAGTATTTCTTATCCTAGTAATTCTAGCACTAAAGAAGATTAGCTTTTAAAAGAAGAAAAAGTTTCTTTTAATGCCTTTAACTTTAGTTATAAAGAAGATATAAAAAATTCACTTCTTTATAATATAGGCTTAATAGTGCATTTAGTTAACTCTAAAGAGTACTTTATAAGCTATACTGCTTATAAAAAGGGGGAAGCCAGCCCTATAACCACTAATAGGGGACCTATTTATTCTAAGGGATATAGTAAGGCTAAATTCTTAGTATTATGCCAGTAGAATCCTAATAAATACAGGCCTTTAATCCTATAAAATGCACTATATTTACTAAAATTAGAAATAAATATAGTTAGTGGATTAAAGCACTATTTAGCAGGAGGCTATATATCTAAAAATTTATTATTTTTAGCATATAGGTCTTATATTAGTCTCTTAAACATTAAAAAGCACGGATTTTTCTTCTAGCTTAAAGATTCTAATTTACCCCTCCTAAAATTACCTTCTAGCTGCTTTAAGGGGCACTATATAGGTTATTTTAGCTACTAGGCTAGCCCCCCTATAGAGGTTACTAAGAAAAAACCCTCTATAGAGTTTATTTTAGCCCCTAAAAAGGCTAAAAAGGTTAAAAAATTAGGGAATTTACACCCCCCTAATCCTATAGTCCCTTCTTTATAAAATTAGAAAGTAAGCCAAAGCTAGGCACCTTTTACAGAGGGGGTCCCCCTAATTTCTAGGGAAAACCCCCCTAATTCTATGCTATTAGAGGCACCTAAATCTAGTTTTATAGAGGATTTACAGGGCTTAGTAGATAAACAACCTTCTATTATTCCCCTTAAACCCTCTATAACCCTGCCTCTAATAGCTAGCTAAAAGGCCTATAGTTCTTAAGGAGCCTAGCACTAGAAAGCTAAGGAAGAAGGCCTTATAGTAGTAAATAAGCTTAAGGGAAAATCTATTATTTTAGATTACCCTATACCTAAAGACCTCTATAACCTAGATTTTCTAGATTTTAGTAGCTGCCCTAAATTTAGATTTTTTAATCTAAAGGGCAAAAAGGTTGATTTTGCTCGCTAAATTTAGCTTGTAGCAATAGAGATAAATAATCCTAATTTTATCTCTATCTATCAAAATAAGGCTAATAGCTTTTATTATAATATTCCTTAGAATATTATAGGGAATAACTCTTTAAAGGGGGATCTAAGTACCCCTTAGACCCTTATAGGGAATAATTCCTTAGAGAGGGAAAATAACTAAAAAGGGGACTTTCTTTTTATCTTTATTAAGAATTACCCTAAAGGATCTATTTTAGGTCAAATAGTTAGAAGAGTCTCTAAGCTTACCCCTAGCCTTAGGAATTCTTATATTCATAATTATAAATAATTTTAACTAAAGATTAAAAATCTAAGAAAAACAGATTTTTATATAGTAAGCCTTTATAAATAATTTACTATAAGGCTCTTTTTTCTAAAGAAAATAAGATCTTAGAGCCTAAGTCCTTAAAGGAATTTCTTAAGGTAGATATCTTTAAAAATAAAAAGTATAAGAATAAATATATTCCTTAAGAGCCCTAAGATATCTATAATTTTACTTTACTTTAAAGTAAGGCTCTTACTATTTTCTTATTTTATTATTTCTAAGACTTTTTAAAAGCTTTAGTAGCTTATAGAAATCTTTTTTATATAAAACCTTTTTCTTAGTAATTACTATATTTATTACTAAAGCCACTATAAGCATGCCTAGTTAAAGGCATAAAATAATTATAAAAACACTTAAAAAATTAAAAATAATTATAAAAATAAAGAAAGAATAAGGTCTCTGCTTTTAATAGTAATTCCTTTTCAAAATGCTATGCATTACTATAGTAAAAAATTATCTACCCTAAAGCCCTAATTTTAGGCTTTATAATTTTATAATTTATTTTTATTTTAGAATTTTCCTAGAGTTTATATAACTTTTTCTTTTACTTTTACCCTTAGCGCTCTATAATAACTAGCCCTAATACTTCTTTAAAGGGAGTATTAAAAATAATAGGGTTATTTATAAGGGATTCCTTACTATTAGTGCTATAATTATAGTGCTTATAGAAGCATCTTATAGGGGGGGGCTTTACTAGCTAGTAAGGCTAGTATAAGCTAGCAAGCATGCGTATATATACGCGGTAAAACTATAGAAATCTAACTAAAGGTTACGTGTATAGAGCTTATAGCTATAAGGTCCCTATAAATCTTTACTTTTTACCCTTCTATACCTATTCTAATAGCTATGTAGTTAGGCTAATAGCTATTAGGTATAGGGCTAACTTTTAATTAAATTTATAGGGTAACTAATAAAGCTATAGAGAAATAAATTAAATAGGCTAACTAAGCTACTAAAGGCAGCTTAGTTAGTAAAGATAGTTACTCTATAATATTAGTTTTTACTATTTTTTATAATAAAAAGGAATTTATAAAGAATTTTAAGACTAGATTCTTTATTACTAATTTTAAGGCTTTCTTTCTATATAATTATTTAAAAAATTAATTTTTAGGTTATATATATTAATTTTTACTAAGTTAACTAATTAGTAAGCATATTAGTAGCTAATTTATATAGCTATAAGTCTATTTTTTTATTTTTTTATATAAATAAATTTTATAAAAAATAAAAAGTAGCTTATAAATCCTAGCTAGTAACTAGAATTTACTAATAAGGTTAGAGGGTATATAAGGGAAGAAAGTAAAAAACCCCTTTATAGCTGCTAACTATATAGACTATTAGAATTACTCTTACTAGCTATATATACCTATAAAGTTTAATTAAATATAAATTTTATTAAATATTATTATAAATTCTTTAGTGAATTAAATAGTGCTAAAAGCAATGCAAAAGCTTCTATTTTATATGAGATTTAGCTAACTATAGCTTGCTGCAGTGCTCTGCTCTGCAGAGCAGTGGACCTATGCATGCATGCTTACTAAGCCCACTACCTTAGTAAGCTATGCTCTATAGCACCCACCTTAGTTATTTCTAATATAATGCACTCTAGCTAAGGATATTTACTTTATAATAAGATACTAGACCTATATTATAAACCTAAATAACCCTAAAGATAATATAAAGTTTAATAGTAAGGATTTTAAGAAGTCTAAATAATAAGAAGTCTAGGGAGTTTAATAAGACTAGTATATTTATTAATAATGCTAATAAGAAAGTAGAGGATTTTATAAATAATAATATATTCACTAAGAAGAAGAATAAATAGTAAGGGTAGGAAATATATAAATACACTAAATACTATAGATTTATACTAATTATTCTAGAAATTTTACTATAAATATTATTTAAATTATAAAGTATATAATAGTTTACTTATTTCTTATTTATTTCTTATTTATATATATAACTTCTAAAGGCTAGCCTATAACCCTTTTATATATAAAATCCTATAATATTATTTCTTTTCTTTATTCTTTAGCTTAAAATAAGCTATATTTCTTCTATAAAGGGGGGATTTATTATAGTCTTACTCTAAAGGCAAAAACTACCTTATAAAGAAAAGTTTTACTATACTTAGAATAGAAATTAATAACTTTAACTATATATTATATTAGGGCAAAAGATCCTTATCCCTAAGGATTGCTAACAGCTATATATAGCTATATATATAGCTAACAGCTAGCAGTAACTATAGGTACATGACCTTCTTTTAGTATATAAGCAATATAAATTGCTAATTTTTAGATAGAAAAACCACCTACACTTAACCCTTAAAAATTTAACCTTTAGTAAAGCTAGCTTATAGCTATTAGTAGCTATAAGCTAGGTTATAAGGTCTTAGAATTAATATATATTTTTAATAATCTTTATTATTAATAGTTAGTACTAGACTGTTATTTAATAACCTAAATACTTTTTCTTATTTTTTTCTTTTTTTTCTTCTTTTTCTTATATTCTAATAACTGCTAGGTAGCTAATAAGCTTATAACTAACTAGCTTATAGCTACCTATAGCTATTAAGTTAGTTAGAAGTTCCCTTTTCCCTAATATAATATATACTTAACTACTTATTTATAACTTAAGTATTCTCTCTTTATAACCTTTATAATATACTATACTTATTATGTAAGTACTACCTATTTATATATAATATCTAGCACGTAACATATATAGTTATAGCGTTTACTTTATAGGTTTAATTATTCTCCTTATATACTCCTCTCCTACTCTACTAAGAATCTAAGCTACTAGCTTAAATTTATTATACTTTCTTATAATTTATTTAAGAGATATTATAGTTAATATAGTAATTATATATATACTTATTTAATACTATATAAACATTAGCTAGCTTAATAGAATTCTTTTAGCTAATACTACTAGCTAATACTAATTTTTAATTAAACTATATAAAATAAGTTAGTAAAGCTTTTTATAAAGTACTACTAAAGCTAGTTAAGCTTAGAGATAGAATATTTTTATTAGTATAGATTTATATAGATTTTATAAAAATAAGCTAAGAAATATTCAAGGTTATACTTAAAGTTTTCTTTAAGGTTAAAATAACAATAATGTATATTTAAACCTTTAGTATACAGCTTTAATAGATAAAGAATTATTAATTACATATACTATTAATAAAGTTTGAGTTTATATTTAGCTTATAAGCTATAAAGCTTCTTTATACTTTAAAGAAAAATTAAGTATTATTATAAAGGCTTTTTATTAAAAGTAGTTTATGTTTTATATACCTTATATGAATTATTACCTATGCCTTCTCTATATTTAATATAAATTAAAATCTATTGAAATAAATATATTTTAAACTAGCCTTTTAGCTATCTTTCTTACCATATAATTATTTTGTAAAAATAGTATACTTTTGAAAAGATTATATATTAGGTCTTAGTACTCTTGTCTATTTATTATTTATTTTAATAGGTCTTACTTTAAATTTATTAAGAAAGAAAAGTAATGAATATTATAAACTAGCCTAAAGGCTATTATAATGTAGTATGAATAGAAAATATTATTACTTTTAAGAAAAAATAAACAAAGATTCTCTTTTAATTTCTTCTTATTTTCTTTATTTACAAGCACTTTAAGCAGCCCTACTTAGAGCTACTAAAGTAAGTACTTAGCAACTATAGCTCTGCTATGTTATGTCTCCTCTTATTCCTCTAAAGATCCGAGGTTCCAGCTTAAATCTATCACAATTTCTTATAGTATAATATATTTCTTCATAACTTAAAGCATTATTGAAACTTCTATTATACTATAAATTACTAAATTATAGTAAGGACCCTTTTATTAGTGGACTAACTAGATCGATACCTGAAGTTAGCCCTATGGGCACCAAAGGGATCTCTACGTACTAGAAGATTATTAATACAACAATTTTTTTTATAAAAGATTAAATACTATACTATACTTTACATTTATATCATCGGCCAAGTAGCGCTTTCTTAACGTCGTTGGCGTCTTACTGCACAAAATATCTTAAGGATTAGACTGTACTTACATACATACATATACAGTGGGTATAAGTAATTCCGAACATTTTCGATTTAACCTATGTACCCTTGAAGGCACCGTCCATCTTTAAATAACGATTTCTCTACTAATTTAGCTATAAATAAATTATAATTATATAAATAGAATCTCTAATGTACTTTGCATTAAATAATATATTTAGTATTTTATATACCACCCCTTTATAGTAATAACTATAGCTATTTAGTAAGGCATTAAGTTAATAAGTATTAATAAAAGCTTCTTACTAAATTCCTTCTAAACTATTATAATAGTGGTTTTAAGGTTTATAAGTAAGCTTATACTACTCTTTATATATTATAAGTAAGAATAAAGATTATAGATTTTTTATTTTAGTAATTTCTAAAGGTTTTTAATAGGGTTAAGATTAAATAAATATATAGGCTACTTTATAAAATTAATTCTATTTTCTTTAGCTTAACTACTTAACTAATTTTATACTAAATAACCTATATAAATAGGAGCGTTATTTTATATAAAGGTATTACTAGGTTAAAGAATTATAAGTAATTCTAACTATAGAGTTTAAAGAATTATATATATAGTTATGCTAGTATATAGTGCATTAGTATCTTTAGGAAGTATATATAAAGAAGTGTAATTATAACTACTAAATATACCCTAGAATATTAAAGATTTACTTTTTTTATTAAGCTTACATTATACTTTATTATAATTAAGTCTCTTACCCTAATTTTAATTAGTTATAGTATAATTATAATTTCTTTTTAATATATATTTTTATACTAAATATATAAAACACTACCTAAGCTTTAAGCTATTAAAAGTTATAATAAAAACCTTATTAAAAAAATAACTTTTTACTACTATTTAATTAAGTACTAAGAATATATCTAAGTAAGTTTTAAATACTAAAATGCTTATTTTATTATTAGTTTTAGTCTTTAAATAGCATACTTATATAAAATCCTCTCTTTTTTAAGCTATAATATTAGTATAAAAATACTATAAACTATATTAGCCTAATAAAGAAGTTCTTTATTTTAAATAAAAGAGTTTAAGTTAATAATTTATAAAATATTTCTTTTTTTATAATTAAATAGTTTTTTTAGTTATTTAGGGTATAGTAAATTATAATTCTTAATTTATTATATATAGTATTATATAATACTAATTATACTATTAGCTAAAACTCTCTCTTTTTTAGTAATATATTTAATTTTAAAGCCTTTAATATATATTAAATAAATCCTCCCTTTTTTATAAAGACTCTAGTTTTTCTTTTTAGTAACTCTAAGTATTATAAAAAGAGTTATACTATTTTGAAGAAAGTGTATTATTTTCTAATTAAGATATGTTGTAGAGCAATATATGTTTTCTAGTTCAAATGTTCGGGATTACCTACAACCCACTGTACATACCGTGGGACGCGAATGCTATCTAACCAAAGGAAGGTATTACTAATTTAGCCAATTAAGCATAAAATATTTAAAGAAACATTAAAAATAATATAGCAATATGCCCTTATATTCTAGCTTTTTCTTTCTTTTATTTATTAACTTTTATTTTATAAGTTTTTTTGTTTTGAATTCTTTTTTATAAGCTGTTTTTAATATTAGATACTGGGATAGCTGGCTAAATTCAGTCGTGATACCTTCATTTGGTTAGATAGATTTCGCGTCCCACTGTATATACTAAGTATGTACAGTGGGTGCAGGTAATTCCGAATATTTTAAATAAGGGTCTTATAAATTATATATAACTATATACATTATTTCTTAGCACCCTCTTTATAAAATTACTTATAATTTTATAATTTTATAAAACTATTATTTAAAATATTATTTAAACTTTTATTTTTATTTATTTTATATTTAATGAGTATAAAAATAAGCTTTAAAAAATAAGATATATTTTAAAAAAAGTACTTACTTATTTATTTAATTTAAGCTATTTAAAATAATTTTTAAAAAACTTTACTTAAAATTTTTAATATAAGAAGATTCTTAAAATTTAATATTGTTATTTTTATAATTAAAAAGATTTTAAAAAATAAAGTTTTTTTAAGCTTAAAATTATACTACTTTTTTTATATATTTATAATATTTGTAATTAATAAGTTTATTTAATTTTAATTATACTACTAGTTATATAATATATTAAAGATACTATAGTTAAAATTATAATTTATTTAAAGCTAAAGTTATAAAGAAACTATTACCTAAAGACATATAGCTTCTTAAATAATAGGTTAACTCAAAAATGTTCGGAATTATCTCTGACCCACTGTATGTGCATACTTAGTATGTATGCAAGTAACAGTAGCGTAGACCGAGCAGAAGGCGTGATATCATCTTCAATTAAATTCAATGCTCAGGCACCAGCCCAGCCCAGCCCGGCCCGGCCCAACCCATCTCTCATTCAATTGAGATACTTTGACATTGAATCGCATGACGCGCTTGGGTAACAACCAGCTTTCGAGAAAGGATGGCCACTCATCTCGCTACGCTTCCCACGATTCAGCGTCTCAGTCCGCTATGCATCCGGATTTTGGGGCACAACCCAGGTAAATTTACGCTACAAGGAACCAATACCTACTTACTAGGCTCGGGCTCTCGCAGGATTCTCATCGACACGGGCGAAGGGAAACCGGGCTGGATCTCATCGCTAAAGTCCACTTTGGCGGAAGAGAAAGCATATGTGGGCATTGTTGTCCTCTCTCACTGGCATCATGACCACACGGGTGGCATCTCTGATGTACTCTCCATAGCTCCGAAAGCCATCATCTATAAGCATGAACCAGCGACTGGGCAGCGAGCAATGTCTGATGGCCAGATTTTTGCCGTGGATGGTGTCACGCTGACCGCGTTCCACACACCGGGCCACACAAAGGACCACATGGTTTTCGTTCTGGCGGAAGAGGACGCCATGTTCACGGCTGACAATGTTCTTGGTCACGGCACCACTGTATTCGAAGACATGTCAGCGTATCTCAACAGCCTTGAAAAGATGCAACGTCTGTTTTCAGGAAGAGCTTACCCTGGCCACGGACCTGTCCTCGAAGACGGTCGAGGCATCATCAAATCGTACATTGAGCATCGACTATCACGGGTAGAACAGGTCCTGCAAACAATGAGGGCTTCAAATGGTCCTCGGCCGAAAGGGGCTGAGTGGTCTGTCATGGACGTTGTCAAAATCATATACCATGACGTTCCGGCCGAGCTGCATCCGGCCGCGGGCAGAGGCATCTCACAGATACTGGAGAAGTTGAGTCGCGATGGACTAGCAATTCAAATCGATAAGGATCATTGGAGAGTGACTAAGGACGCATCACTCCTCTGAAAATGCGTCAGCATTTGTATTGGTATTAGTCCACCTGTTACCCATGTGCCCCTTTCCTACTCTCGTCTGAGAAAGCATCAAGTCTTGCCTCTTAATCAGGGCTTGTACATACAAGGGATGGTTCGTTCAGCGTGGCTTACACAGGAAGATGCCTTGATCTATGGAACTATGTATGGCTTGAGCCCTCGAGATCGCGTTTGCATTAATGCCCAGATGTCACTCCTCTTGATCATGGCAGTTAGCCGACCAGTCGCCATGGGCATTAGGTAACACCATAATGACACACGTGAACGACATATGCCGGAGCTTGCATTCTAGACTGGTGTGTATCAGGCGTGAGCCGATTGTTTGTTGGACTAAATGGCGCACGCCTCGTGGCGTGGTCATGCCCGCTTTTCTGTCGCAAGTTGGTGACGCCCCAGATGGTTTCCGACCGAGCATCGAATTGCAACTCTTTTGCTCGGAAGTCTCGGCCATGACCGTTGTCGAAAGTGACGTTATCGACGTGAAGTCCAATCGATCTCGATATCATCCAAGTTCCTGTGGCACATGTGCTTTCCGTTTTACAGCATATAGTGACATCGCACAACCGTCAAAACCAAGTTTTTCACCTTGCCATACATCGCCTCTTTGTTGGTGTACTTGGGTCTAGTTCTTCTACAACAGTAACCGACATATTACTTGCAGCAATACGACGTTGTCTGCCCATTTACCCAAGCATTTCGCAACGTTAAGAATCCAGAACTTTCTCTGTGTGAGCTTAGCAGGCTTGGCGACTTTTGCTGAATTTTGCTTCAGCGTGACGGGCTATCTAGGCAGGCGATCTTGATTCGTCGATCGCTCAGCCAAAGACGTTTTTTCTTTTTCATCCATTCAACTGGTAGGTATTCGAGTTTTGAAAGTAGCATTGAGCTTTCTTCAACGAGGACATACCAGGCTCAAAAGAGCAAGGAGCTGATCTAAAGAGTAAAGGGCGACGCTCCAACAGTGCAAAGGTAGCAGAGCGGAATAGAAAACCAGTATTTCCTGTCGGTCTTCCCCATTATTTTATTGTGCGAAGCTTGGAGGTCTCCAGTGTTGCGCACTTCTCCTGAGATGCAATGACTGCCTTGGTCATGAATGTGGTTTTACTCGCGCAGCTAGGCGCTGCCTATCAAGACTTGCAGATGAAACAAGGTGACCATGAGAACGCAATGGCAGGTGGTCGAAACGAGTCGTCTGTTGGAGCTCAAGAGGTTGATTCGCCTACATATTTTGCTCTGCTTGAAGGCCGACCGGTCCTTATCGCTCATATAGTGATGATGGTAGTGTCGTGGGTTTTCATCTTGCCTGTCGGTGAGTATTACATGAGTTTTACGCTTTTTCACTGACAACTCGGTGTCTTTCTGATTTGCGTCGTGTCATGAATGACTGACAGTGCTGAAAACAAAAAAAAATCGCAGTCGTCATGCTCTCAATTGTGCGGTCTGACTTGGCCTTTACTGCCCGAACAATGTTTGTTGTCATTCATGCATTGGCCATTGTCTTTGGATCTGCTTATAACGGGCAGACACCTGACCTTTACCCGAATGATTCTCACCATAAGGTTGGGTGGGTCGTAACTTTGGTTGTGCTGTCGCAATTCTTGATACACGTAACTGGATGGTTGGCCCGGGTTTCAATGGGACAAAACGGCCGACAAAAACAGGATGCCCATAGCTGCACGCCCGATTTGGACACCACTCGAATTGAGTTGCTCTCAACTCGCCATGGGAACGGACAGCTGTCTCGTCTTTCTAGTGACGGCGAATCGGTCACTAGCGCAGGAAGAACGGAGACGTCGAGAAGTAATTCAACCTCAAGCTCGGGAGCTGCCTTGATGGTGCCATCGCCCACAAGAGCGGTCCTAGCGACTAAGGCAGCCTTTTTTGTTTCGTGTCGGGGATGGAAACACCTGGTGTTTTGCTTTCGCATTATCGACAGACTGATTCTGCCACTTGGGTTCGTCGCTGTAACCACAGGTGTTGCTACTGTCGGTCGCTTTTTTGTAAGTGGACGACATAGAACATATGGCTCATGCCGTCATTTCCGAATCGTATTTCTGACCCATGACTTATGTCGCAAACAGGAGGGCCAGGCAATATACAGTGGGTTAGCTCACTGGATAAAAGGAGGCGTCTTCTTTTGGCTTGGGTTGTTCACTCTCGGTCGTTGGTCGGGCAGCTTTGCAGAACTGGGCTGGGCCTGGAACGTTCGGCCTGTCGTGTATAGATGTCAGTCATGGCGTCGTCCTTCGGCCGAGTTTGTCGAAAGTGGTCTCATTTTCATATATGGAGCGACCAATATATTTCTTGAACATCTCGGAAGCTGGGGTAAGGATTGGAGCCCTCAGGATCTGGAACATTTCTCTATAACTGTGCTATTCATCGGCGGTGGTTTGGTAAGTCTGTCTGTAGATAGCCAAGTCCCAACAAGTTGGCGTGGGTTGGGTCTTGACACGAGGGCTGTCAAAACTTCAAAACTGGCGACTTGTACCCGAATCATGTTTGCTTGTGCTGCATCTCCCGACGCCACCAGAACTGATCCATTCTTACAGTGCGGCATAATAATCGAGTCGTCTTTCGTACAAGACTTCCTAGACACAGCGGTGCGTAGTGTATACTCATCTGCACCGCCAGATGAGCATGCGTCCGGGAAATGCCACACTTTGGAAGGGCGTCGGATCTCACTAAACGTTGTCCCTGCACTTGTCATTTTGGTGCTTGGCTTTCTCATGAGCTCTCATCACCAATCCACAAGTACATCTACCATGTTACACAGACAGTGGGGATACCTGTTAATGGGCGCCTCATTTGCCAGAGGGTTGACCTACCTTCTTATATACCTTCGACCTCCTTTGTCCGTTCTGCCATCCCGCCCACCTACTGAGTTATTGGTTTCCTTCGGCCTCATTGCAGGTGGCCTTGTATTCATGGCTAGCGTGAGTCGCACACACACGATGAAGTTCAAGGAAGAAAAACATCAAGCTGAACTGACTGAACATTTCCATCCACGACTCCAGAGCTCAGATACGATTGACGGCATGATTCATCACGAGCTAAACCCCATGGTATTGTATACGGTCACGGTGGGAATAGCAGAGTTGCTCATGGCCTGGGAAATGATTGTTCTGGCAATTAAAGGCTGGGCTCTGCACAGAGAAATGCGCTTGCGCGTGACGGAGGGTACATGAATGCATGCGTTGGACCTGTAGTACAAAAGCCTCTCAGAGCAGCGATTTATGCTGATCAACATGTGAGTCGTCTCATGCTACATGTCTGCCTCTAAAACTACCCCTCTTGTTATATTAAATCGCTGCATATTCTAGAAAACGTTCGTGCATACAAACTTCGTGATATACAAGATCTCAACGGATGAAAATTGTGCTAGCATTTGATGGGCGACTATGACCAAGTCCGAACTCACAATAGCTTTTGGACCATTCGTTGAGACATATGCATGTACGTGATATTATTTGGTGCTGGCTTTATCTAGTCATGAGCATGTCCGACTAACGAAAAAATTTCGCAGCAGTTAGCGTTGTAATGCGCGATCTGAACCAGATTCAGCATAAGGAGTTTTCGGCGTTTTTTTTTGTTGCCGCAAAATCATGATTATTCCATAAATGATCAAGCAGGGATATGCGGCCTATCGGTCATGCATTGGTAGAGACAGTCGAAAGTAGTGCCGGTGTATCATACAATCGCCTGATGTCTTAATTGGATTGAGGGAGACGCGATTCATAATGCGAAGCGACGCTTCTGTTGGCGCGAGGCCCATTCGTGAATCAGGACACGGTGCTTGCATCCCCAGCAACCACAACCTCGACGCTTGACGAAAGCTGCAAAGATCCTTGCCTAAGTGCATGGACGAGAAATGAAACAGAGTCGGTCTTGAAGTCCTCCGAGACTCTGACTTCGTCCACGTCATTGGATAACTCTTGCGTAAGTTGCTGGAGATAGTACGCCGTGAACTCGTCGCCGCTTGTTGCTTGATATCCCGGATAAGACATTTTCGTTATTTTCGTGGCCGTAAGCGCGTGGAGGGAGGGGCGTTTTCCCAAAGATCTAATATTTCGATAAGCTTGTGTGAAAAAATAGATAGAAGGGAGTGGCGGTTCGACACAGGAATAAGGACTAACAATATTGTGGTTCACGAATGGAGACAAAGTGATTATATGCACGTAGAAAACAAGCAAGTAAATATCACACTGGAGTTTCAAATGACGTACTGGAGCTACACTAAATCGGGAAAGGGTCCAGACATAAAAAATAAGTACTTTGAATAATAAAGAAAAGCGTTATTGTAGTAGTATAAAAGTAAAGACAAATTCAATATCATAAGTTAAACAATTATATACAAACGGAGCATTACAATACAATACACAGAGTATAGTATTTTTGCATTATATATGACTTTTTTTTAATATAAACCTTAAGTTTAAATACAAAATATAATATAAAGACAATATATTTAAAAAAAGAAAATACTGTAATAGATTCGAGCTAGAAGCTTAGATCCTTAGAAAGATAGAAGAGGCTACACTGTGGTAAGGTAATAATTACTAGGCGCCTACTTTAGTAGCCCTAAGTAGGGCTACTTAAGGTAATTATAAATAAATAGTATTCAAAGAAACTATAAGAAATCTCTCTCTCTCTCTTTTTATTTTTTTTCTTAATAATAATAAATATTTTTATTAATACTAAATTATAGTAGCCTTTAAGCTAATTATAATATTGATTACTTTTGTTTCTTTATTATCTTAAAGTAAAACCTTTAAGAATAAATAATAAATATTTTAAAAGTAATTGTTAAGCTAGTCGCTTAGGAATTAGGGGCGATTAGGTAGGACAAATATAATAGAAATCCGCATATATTTAATAGTAGGACTAGTTATATATTTAAACTAAGACTTATCCCTCTTTTTTCTACTTTAGCTAGAATTCTTTTTTAAATTCCCTAGGAATTAGTATTAACTTTCTTTAATACATTCCTAATATAGATATATTTAAAGTATTCTAATATAAATTATATATTACTAATCCCTATAGGAATTATAACTTAATCTATATAAAGAGAGATTCTATATTTAGGCTAGAATAATTATATATGTTATAGGCATAATAATTATTCCCTCTCTAATATAGTATTAACCTAATATTACTATAATTAGGCTATAATGGTTTTTTTTTATTATTATTACTATTCAAAACTAGTAATGTTTATTAATTTATTATATAATTATAGGCTTAATAATACTATTTAGTAAGGTAAAAGGGTTTAAGTTTTTATATTTTTCCCTTTCTCTTTATACCCTAATTCTCTTATTAATTCTCTTTTAATTCTTAGTATTTTTATAATATTTCTTTTATTTATATATAATTTATTTAATAATATCTCAATTATTTAAAAAACCCCTTATAATACTATTATTTAGTATTAAGCCTTTAAAGAATAGAATTTAAAAGGTTTTAAACTTAAAATTATTAAGTAATTTAGTAGATTATTCTAAAATTATAATAAAAATTAAAAAAATTAATTAATTAAATAAAACTACGTTATTAAAAATTTAATTTTCTTAAGGGCTTAGTAAATTAAGTATATTTTAATTTACCTTTAATTTAAAGTGTATTTTTATATTAATAGTTTTAATTAGTTTATTATTTAATTACATTTAAACTTATATTTAATACTAGTTTTCTGTTATGCCCTACAGAGTCTGGGCCAATTTAGTTATGAATCCTAGGGTCCCCTCTATCTATACATTTAGTTATAGGTTAAGTATAATTCCTATAAAGTTTAGTAGTATATGTTACGCATCGCGAGATTCCTAGGTTCCTCTTAGCCTAATCTCTTCGGAACCCACGGACTGCAATGCCCTAGTTTAGCCTTATATCTTAGGCATCTTGCTAGATATGCCTATACTATATATTTTATATAGTGTAAGTATTTCTAGATAAATTATAAATATATTATTAGCTTCTTTTAAATATAATAGGGTATAAGCCCTATATATTCTAGATTTTTTAATGTTTTATTATTATCTTTATTATAATCTTTTAAATCTATATTGCGTTTTACTATATTTAATATATATATTTTTTAAATATACTAAAAAAATTAGTAGTATTAGTAACTATATTTTTTCTACTATATAGCCTTTATATTTAAAAGCCTTTATTTTATTTTTAATTGCTTAATTATATAATTATTTAGTATTTTACTAATTCCTTTATAAAAAATATATATATAAGTAAATTTAAATATATAACCTTTATAATTAGGTAGGTAGAATTAACTCTTATTATTATAGTATAAAACACTATAGCTATAAACATTATAATAATTTTTTATAGTATTTAACTAAAAAAGAGAGCCCTTACTATAATCCCCTAATTACTAGCTAAAACTATTATTTTAAATAAATTAAAACTACTTAGGTATTAGTTTAATAAATAGGGAATTATAAATTATTAGGTATAGTAAATTAGAGTAAAGTAATGCCTACTAACTAAGCTAAGGTATAATTAAGTAAAACTTTATAGGTTTTTCTCCCTTTATTATTAAGGTATAAAAGATACTTATTAAAAACCTACTAATCTTTAACTTTATAATCTCTATATAAGTATAAGCTATATAGTAATTTAGCTAAATAGCGCGCTACTTATACTAATAAACTATTTAACTAAATTAGTAATTCTTTAGTATTAAATACTAAGTTATAAGGTTATTAATAAAAGGCCCTTATAATATATT
>SRPU01000500.1:0-17694 GCA_018360185.1 Claviceps lovelessii | reverse complement strand
CAGCCAGACGTGGAAAAGACGTATTTGTTTTGCTTTGCGGAGGCGAAGAGAGGAGGCGTCAACTCGGATGTCTGCGTCCTGAACCGGAGAGGTCTGGGAAGAGTATGTTGACGAGACGCTGACGACGTGAAGGTTGGAGGGCGTGGTCTCGCTTTGGAAAATAAGATTGTGGTTCTGGCCACCAACTCCAACATCCTACTCTTACTACAAGATCGGCGTTGGTTTCCTACCCAGGCGCGAGCGAAAGCATACCTCAGCCCTGTCCGTGCCCTCTAGATTCGGTAGACAAAGTCTCCTGGCAATTTGACACTTATACTTATATAACCTGCAATTTGCGTATGACAGTAACACATCTCGTAGCCGGAATCGTGAGTACTTCTCATTGCATGGCGACGACGCCAATGATGTGAGAAGACTTGATCACCAATGAGGCGTACGGACTCGTATCTTCGAGAACCAAAGTACTGTGATGAATGTGAGGCGGCACTGATGACGCTGGTAAGAGGCCCGCCATCCGATGCGATTCTAATTAACGACAGAGTTACTGACGGAGGGTCATAGACCGCTTGGCCCTCCCTTCCAAGGCGCACCAGGAGAAAATATGCACATCAAGGCCAATACGTCATGTAAGGCAGTATAGGGCATCGGTGGAAACTGCTTACTTGCACCGAGAAAGACGAGAAAACTTACGATGGAGACCAAAAATAAAAGGTGGACGGAAGAGCACCGGAGAACAAAAAGGTGCATGCTGTAAAACATGGTCCGGATCGCGATTGTCCTAGTCTTCCTCGATTTAATAGCTTGTCCAGCACAAGAATTCGTGTCGCCGATGTCACAAAGACACAAACGCTGCCCGGGTATGAGCCTTCAGCAGCCCAAGGTGCCGAGCTAGAGAGGTGAACTCAAGATTCTTTGAATGCGTTGTTGAATGTCTGCTTTGAGCCAGTATCTGCCGATGATGTACACATCCTTCAATGTCATCCACTTCGGAGTAATGACCAAGGGCCATGAAACCTCACTGGGGACCGCGAACTTTTCGCAGGCGATGCAAAGCTCTGTTCGCCAAAAGGCAGTGCATCTTCACGAGGCTGGTGGCGATGGGACATGAGGAGAAAGATTACTCCACAGGTCTGCCCGTGACTGAAAGAGGGGACCTCATATATTGTATTTGTTGCTCATGGAAGGGTATACGGTCCAGAACAGATACAGTGGGAGGGAACTTTCGAAAACAAAAAGTACCATGATGGAACAGCGTTTCGATAAAGGCTTTTGTGCATATTCATGATGCCGATGAGACATCCCAAGACCATGATGGCGATGCGCTGGAAGAAGGAGGGCACGCTCTGTAACACAGTTTCACCAGGAGTCTGGTGGTGCTGTCGAATTATGACATATGGTCCAGGCCATTTTCGTGAGGATTCCGTAGGTTAAATTCGTGCGCGTGAAAGCTTGGAAAGCGATGATGGCAATCTCTGCAATATGTGTTATCACGGCGTCCGTAAGGAGGAAGGTGATTGTAGACTTTTTGCCTGGGCTCTCGCGTCATGCTGCTGAATACAACATGAGTACCCGTGCGAACGCCACGAAAGGCTCCCTCGGTATCAAGCAAGCCTGCTCATTGAAACACGGCGCATTGCGCCAGCCATTCTCTCTAGAGCCCCAGACCAACAGTTTCATCTCATCTCGGTTGTCTGAATCAGCTGAGAAAGAAAAAAGAAGGAGGCGAATTTGATTCAGAGTTTCAGACATGGAAAATGCGTTGACAAATCGCTGGGCCAGTGGTATTCCCTCGGACCTAATTGGCTGCTCGTCGATTCGGCTCGCTCACCCCCAATTCCAAATGTCAGAACCCATGACCCATGATCCATGACTGTCATGCACGAGTGCAACCCACTCGGCCGAAGGTCTGCCAGGAGAAGACGGAAAAGTAAGACAGTCGAGAGTCTCGCGAAAGCAGGAGGAGCAAGAGAGAGACACAGCAATGACACAAGAGAGACCGCAGAGACAAATAAGTCAATAGGAACCGGCGATGCGACAAGATTGTATCCAAAGTCACGGTCCGTTTCCGGCTGGAAAGTATGTCAAGGCACAAGTCACGAGTCAAGGGCGGTTGCGGTTGATTGGCCCACACAAGCTTAAAGTGGGAACCGAGGTATCAAATCATTCTTCACAATCCTTTGTCATCGAGGTCGGTCTATAAACTGACGGAAGAGCCCAAGGCAGGCGCAGTCACTCTCCCCATATGTTCTTCTCCAATCCCAACATCATCACGTTCCCTTTGTCCGACGCTGTGCTTGCACACAGTCGTCATCTGTCATCCCGTCATCTGTCTTCCACCGTCCCTCATCCTCCATTTTTTCCATCGCTCACAAGCCTCAGAGCAGAGTCGCCGGCTCCAACGGCCACACGTGTCCCGCATCGCTGCAATCGCCGCATTGATATTACTGCATCCGCATCCGCATCTGCATCAGCTTCTGCATCAGCTTCTGCATCGCCACGACTGCCGCGGCGTCTGCAGCCGGGCGACCCCAACAACCAACAATCCCTGACATTGGCGCCCCGCGTCCTGGAAATCCTGAAGACTCTCGACCTGCCTGTACCGTAGCATCAATCTGCACCACAACGCTTCCAGTTGTCGGCGAATCTCGTCATTCCGTCGTCTTGTCGCCTCGTCGTCCCGTCCACCTCACCCACCAAGCGAATCTCGCGCCACACTCGAGTCTGCCAAAGAAAGTTTGCTGTCGCATCTGCGGGCGCACCGAGGCAGGACTCTCCCACTCTCTGGCCGATCCCATCCCTCCATCCCACCCCCAATTTCCCCTCGAGCCCTCCTTTACGTACCGTACGATCCGCCGCACCAACCTACTCTCGAGGTACTCTGTCTCTCTCCGTCTCTCCAATTTCCCGTCACTTCCGTCACCATACACAGCTCAGCTCGCGGCTGAAGTACGACATCATGCCTCGAGACCGAAACATGGACAACGCACAATCGAGCGGCCAATCAAAACGACCGCCCCTCCATCAGCGCGACAGCGATTCTCAGAGCGATACCACAAATACCACGGGAGCTCCATCTCATCAACATCGCGTCAAGGGTCACCCCAAGGTTCACCACCACGTCGGCCGCCTCAGCACACGTGTCCCTTCCACCAAGGCGTTTCATAAATCTACCAATGCCCACGGCCCACCACCCAAATTGACTCGAAGGCAAACTTCAGTGACAGCTTCACCTTCCGAGCCACAGGCCCCACCGCACCGGAGAACGACCAGTGAAGTCAAACTGTCGCGTCAGTTGTCCACGGCTCACCTCCCCAAGAGCGTATCGCACACGAGCCTACAGCGCAATCGCTCCCAAGTGGAAGTCAGCAAGCGAAATCGATCGTCAGACAAGCTCAAGCGGACGTCGAGCAGCACTGGTATTCATCGCCATACCAGGAAGACCAGCAAGACACAGGTGCATTTTGATCTTGGTAGTGACGACCCTGAAGACGAATGGGTTGATGCTAGCGGCTCTAATTCGCCCTATCTGTCCCGAAAAGGTTCCATCAACAGCAGTGCGCAGTCGTCGCTGCGGCCAAGCACCGAAGACCCGCGGCTTGGAGCTCCCAGCGCCCCTTCCCTGACGCAACAACTACAACAAGAGCAACAACAAAAGCAACAGGAGCAGAAACAGCAGCAGAAACCACAAGTATACCAGCAGCAATTGAAGCAACAGCAGCAGCAAGAGCAGCAGCAGCAGCAGCAGCAGCAACAGCATCAGCAGCAACAGCAACAGCAGCAACAGAAACAAAAACAGCAGCAGCAGCAGCAGCAGCAGCAGCAGCAACAAAAACAGCAGCAGCAGCAACAAAAACAGCAGCAGCAGCAGCAGCAGCAACCACGACAACAGCAGCAGCAGCAGCATCAACATCAACCGCAACAACAGGTGCACCACCCTACGTCACAGGCCGGCCAGGTTACATTGCAGCAGAAGGAATACCTTACTTCTCGCCTTTTGCAACGTACCCCCTCCCACAGTGTACCGCCCATGATGACTGCGGACATGGCCAAGGGTGCATCCGCTCAAGTCGTCAGATCCGTCAACTCGGCCGATCGCAATACATCAACCCTAACTGGCAGCAGCAATCAGGAGGATCTCATTTCACGATTCGTCGGCGCGCCCGGCTCGGGGCAGACCAGCCAGGGTTCTTTTTACCCGCAACCAACCCACAGCACAAGCCAAATGTCAGATGATGTTTCCCGAAGATCCAACGCCAATGCCATTTCGGACCAGCCCTCCCAGAGACCGGAACTGGAAGCAATGGCTTCTGGTGAAACGGACACGAGCGCCCTGATACCGAAATCAAGCCGGGGGACAGCAGCCCTCCCCGCAGAAATATCACGAACACAGCAAAAGCTGAACCTGCAACGAGCCAGTTCTGTTTTGGAGTCTGGTCATGGCATGTCCGGGGCAGGAGGGATGATTGGGTCAAGTCCTTTGATTGGAGTCGGTGGACCTGGCTATGACGGAGGGACTAGTCGCGATCCTCGCATCGGCAAGCTTCTGGAGAGAACGGGAATGGAGTATCTCGTCGTCCGACGGTACCAGAACCCTATTGCCCGGTCACTGAACCGTCTCAGCCGTCTCCCTGGCATGGAGAAGACGCGAACGGTGCAAACGCCAGCCGGTACAGTCAAGAGCGTCAAGCGCGGTCACATGCCGGATGCTACTGCTCGTCACAGCCGCAATGTCAGCATGCCTGATACTCGCTTGTCGGCGTCCAAGACTGGCGGCACAAGCAGAGCCAATGGGGCCGGATCAACTTTTGAGAGAGACGACGTCAGCCGCCTCAATGAGCGATTGAGCGGGGTGAGCCTAGGTGGCGCAGATGAGGAAGACGGGATCAATGCCTTGTTACGAAATCTATGGGAAAAGCCAGTAGAATTCAGCGTCAGCACCGACTAAAGGCAGGGAAAAAAAAAACCATTTGCAGTCACTCACACCAATTCCATTCTATAGTCATGTCTTTACAACAAGGAAACGAGAATGAACTTCCCATGGTAATTTATAATAGTTCCTTGGAATGTGTGTATTCCCAAACTGGTGTCTAAATCACTACACCGCGACTGTAACGAGAGTCAACTCGCGTATACAAACGAGGCGTCTTTTTTCTTTTTTCTTTCTTCTTTGTATCTGCTCTTTGCCGTCATCCGTTTCCAGGACGAGAGACGAGAGACGGTGGAGACCAGGCTACGGGGTATTGTGCAGCTAGGTAGACTGCGTTAAGGCGTCCACGATATCTTTGTGTACATGACGTGTCATCTGGAATGGCGACATTGGGACGTACAACGGCTGATGGGTCGTGCGAATATTACGCGGATATTGTCATGGCTAGTGGTGTCTTTTCTTTTCTTGTCTTTTCTTTTTTGACCTCAGGTACTCTGCAGCTCAGGTTTTTGGACCTACGGTCCTTGAGATGATGGATGTTGTGTGCCGAGAATAGGTTGAGGTGGAAAGTTTATCGACCTTGGGGGGGTTATGGTTGACGAGGCGAGGCGTCTGGATGTTTGATGTATAATATGATTATTTTGAAATCAATATACGAATAAAGATAAACAAATGAATGAAGTAGCATGACTGGTAAAAATCTATTGTATTTTTCGCCACTACTTTGTCCCGAAATGTAAACGCCCATCATGGCAGGACCCTCTCCCTCTAATATGCCTAAACAATCATGTCACGGTACAATAAACGGCCAGCCCCTTCCTCTATGCATATAAGGGGGCACCCACAATGGAAAAGTCATGACGAGGAAGGGAGGGGTTAAGAAAAATAAAACGTCACGGCTAGTATTACAGTAGAGGTGCTGGTGATGAGGGATTTATACATTCGGGGAGAGGAGATCGTATTTGACGCATCGTTCGACCTTGTGAAGGGGGTTAGCAGGATATATACACAGTGCTATGCCGGATTTTTCTTTTTTTTTTTGAAAAAATATAGACATGTGTGGAAAATGAAGACAAAAAGGACCGGGAGTACGTACATCATCGACGCTCGCCTGGAGGAATTTCCTGGCCTCGAGCCCCACCCAGACGAGAAGCATGGAAAAGTCGCCGCCGCGGGCCATGCTCGCGCCGGACTGGGTGCCGAGCTGTCGCAGAATGGGCAGCGAACTGCTGAGGAGGTCGACGTCGGGGTTCAGGCTCCGGCCTATGCCCTCGAGGAGGAGGATGCTGATGACGACGTTGACAAAGTCGCCCTCGAGGCGGACGTGGTGGTTGCGGACCATGGAGAGGACCTGTTGGAGGATGTCGCCGATTTTGACGTTGCCGAGGGCGAGGGTGCGTGACTTGACGCCCAGGACGAGGTGCTGCATCTTGAGGGCAAAGATTTCCTGGTCGAGCACGGCTTCGGGCTGGCGGCAGCGCTCGCACATGAGGTGGCCGGCCTTGTAGCCGTCGAACTCGGCCACGGCGCGGAACAGGTCGAGGAAATTGGCGCGGTTGGTGGCGTTGAGCTCGGTGACGAGCCCCGTGTCGATGAAGATGAGCTGCGGGCGGTAGCCCTCGGCGTCGATCTTGGCGAGCTCTGCTTCCCAGGCGGCCTTGTTGGCGCGGTGGCGGTAGGGCCGCAGACGCTCGAGGACCTGCTCCGTCACGTCGGCGTCGGCGTCGGCGTCGGCGTCGGCGCCAGAGTCAGAGCCGGCGCCGGACGTGCTGCCGCTGGTCTTGGTCTTGGAGAGCCCGAGGCCCGGCGGCTGGGCGGCCTGGTAGAAGCGCACCATGATGTTGCCCGGGTGGAGGTCGGCGTGCACAAAGTTGTCGAGCAGGAGCATGCGGAGAAAGGCGTCGAGGCCCTCGTCGGCGATGTCGTGCTGGAAGACGCCGCCGCCGTTTTCCATGAAGGAGGCAAGGGGGATTCCCTGGGCGAATTCCTCAATGAGCACGTTGCGCGTGGTGAAGTCGGTGTAAGGGTAGGGGAAGGAGGCGGTCGAGCGGTCCTTGAAGTTGCGGCGGAAGGTCTGGAGATTGGCGGCCTCGATGCGCAGATCCAGCTGGAGCTTCATCATTTCGCCAAACTGACCAACCTCATCCGGCAGCGACAGCCATTCCATGGTGGGGATCATGTTGAGCACGGAGGCGAAGAAGCCCATGATTCGCAGATCCCGCCTCACCGTCCGCTCGACCTTGGGATGCAGCACCTTGACGGCCACATACGAGGACGGGACGCGCTTAGGCGAGCTCTTGAGCACAATGTCGACATTTCGTCGCACGTTCTCGGTCAAGCCCGCACTTTCCTCTTGTCTGCTGAGGCCCTTGGACATGGACATGGCCAGCTCGGGCTTGAGCTTTGCCTTGTATACCTGCGCGATGGCACCGACGCCGAGGGGTTCCTGATCAAACTCGTCAAAGATGTCTTCGAAGCTGCGTCCGTCAAAGGCGGCCTCGACGGTCTTGCGGGTGGCGTGCATGGAGTGCGCTGGCGCGTTGGAGTGCAGCTTGGACATGGTATCGCACATTTCATTGGGAAAGATGTCGGATCTCGAGGCCGCCCATTGCCCCAGTTTGATGAACGCCGGGCCGGCCAGCTCCATGGACTTGACGAGAAAGGCATACCACCAGAGCGTGCCGCTTCTCTCGTTGTCGCGTGCAGGCTGTCGTGCGCCAACCCAGATGGCGGGAACTGTGACGATGACGGGCACGAAGATGACGACCAGCTGCAGGAAGCGGAAGCCGGTGCAGATGGGTTCCCAGACGTACAAGTCGAGGAAGATGACGGTCTGATGAACAGCTCTGTACAGGCCGTGCTCGTCGTCGCCGACGGCGGGCCGAATTTCGTCGCGAGAGACCTCGAGCATCCGCAGCTCTCCCGTCTCGCCGGAAGCGCTGTTGTCCTTGTTGGAGAGCTCGATGAAGGCTCCCGCGCTCAGGGCGGCCGCCCCGGCGGAGGCTTGCAGAGCAAGAGAAAGCTGCGTAGAAGGAAAGGCGGCATGCTTGGGGCGCCTCCAGGGTCCCGTCCTTGCGTGGTAAAGTCGTGACGTGCCATGGCGCAAGGGGGAGGTGGAATGGACGGTTGTCTGTCGGAGTCGGAGTCGGAGTGGTCGTAGCCAGGTCCGGCAGGCTGCGAAACAGGACCTCATTGCGAGCCACAGGTCCGTTGAATCACGGTTGCGTGCAACAAGTGTCCATATTCGGTAGCAGAGGGGAATGTGGCGACGGGCGAGGGTGCTGTGGAAGGCACGAGACGTGAAGCAGGGAAGACTGAAGTCATCGAAGCACGGGTGAGTCCAGATGTCGTGACAAGATGGAACATTGATTTCTTGAATATGCATGTGGGGGCAGTGGGCGGATGGACCAGCTGCACCAGCTGGCTGGGCCCGGCCTGCATCAAATCAATGGACGGCCCGGCAGTCAGTTAGAAGTGGTGACGTAGGGGATTCCTCGGAAAAAGACGCGCACCCACGGCGCCGACCCGACACGTGCGCGCCAACAGCTTAGAGCGTAGCGGTCTTTCCCGGGTTCGCGATAAGATTGCGCCACTCGTCGTCAAAATTCAAATTTCTTGATCCCCGTGATCCCTCCTCTTTTCGCACTGTCCTTCGGCGTCACTTTTATACCGTCGTCCTCTTGACGAAGCCCGCCCTCACCCCTTGATATCGCCAGTGAGAAAAAAAAAAAGGAAAATCAAAAACAACCTTTTCTCGATTCATTTGCCCTCCCACCCCCCAGACATCCCACCCCCCAGACAAACGTCCGAAAACGCCTGAAAACGCCTCGAGATTCGCCATGGGCTGGTTCTGGGCTGACGCTTCTGCCCCCGCCGTGCAAACACCCAGCGGTCACCCTCCCATCACGAGAAATGGAGCGCCTCCGGTACGCAGCACTTGAACAATACTGTGGACGTATGCCATGCATCTTCATCGCTGACTCGCAAGCATCTATCTAGGCCGGTTGCCCCATGCACGAAAAGACGCTCGATGCGCTCAATCCCAACAGTGAAAACCCGCGAAGCCAGGGCCCGACACCATCAGGATGCCCTGTGCCTCACGATGCTCGCACTCGTACCACAGACGACAAGCCCAAGTCGTTGATATCACAGCTCAACCCTCTGAACTACATGTTTCCCGATCTGTCGCAGCAGCGCGCCCCTAATCAGGCCATTGCCCTTCCCACCAGTCGAGAAGAGTCAACGATTCCCAAGGGGTCCGGGGATGGCACGTGGGAGTACCCTTCTCCTCAGCAAATGTATAATGCTCTGCTGCGGAAGGGATATACCGACACCGACATCACGGCCGTCGAGTCCATGGTCTCGGTCCACAATTTCCTGAACGAAGGCGCCTGGGCCGAGATTGTTGGGTGGGAACAGCGTTTTGCCCAGGGCTTGTATAAGGGGTGGCAGGTCTGCCGCCGCGGCGAGGCTCATACTCCTGAGGAGCTCGAGCGCAACTGGGATGCAAACCAGCCGGATCCGACTCTGGTCCGTTTCCAAGGCCGTCCCAAGGATATGACGCCCAAGGCGACGATGCTCCAGGTGTTGGGCTGGATCTATCCTTCCAAGTTTGGGTAAGCACAACCCATGCCTTATACCTCTGACGACGAAACACGATAAAAAAAATCACTAACATGCGTGAAACAGCACCGAGCCGCCCTTTGACCGACACGATTGGTACGTCTCCCGAGACGTCAACGGTCAACGACAGCAGATTCGCTACGTCATTGATTATTACTCCGGGGAACCTGAGCCGACCGGTGAACCTGTCTTTTATCTTGACGTCCGCCCTGCCGCTACCCCCCGAGGCGCCGCTGAACGAATCATCCGCTGGAGCACGGATGTGTGGTGGAAAGCGATTGGGGGAGACAAGCGGGAGCAAGATCCTCAGCCCTTTCTCCGCCACAACGCGTCCAAGCCCTGGGGCTAGATGATGTGCTATTTGTCATATGGGATAGGGTCCCTCTTTGAAATCTTGTACTTGTAAATGGTGTGGGAGGCTTAGGAAAGAAAAAAAAAAGGCAATACTGCGTTTCAACTTTCTCACTGGCATGTCGGCTTTGATTTGGGTCTTTTGGGGTATCTTGGCTCTCCGTAATGAATGGAACGCGTTGGCGTGTTTTTTTGTATGATAGTGTATAATGCAACATGAAATGTACAAGATGGAACGGCTTGTACGAGTTTTTTACTTTTTTTTTTTTTTTTTTTACTTTCTTTTGTTCCCCCCTCTTTATAACGAGTCGGGAATGGAATCGCTGACAATTTGCGACATGCTGACTTGCTTCTGGGACCCCGCCGGTGATGGCTTTAAACTCGCAGGGTCCAGCTAAGCCCGGTCATTAAAGTGGAGAAATGCCAAAAAAAAAAGAGAGCGTCTTTTTTTTTTTTTTTTGTTTTCGTTTTCTTTTTTTTTTTTCCCGCATTTCAAAGGCTAGAGCTAAGCGTAGCGTAATTTGTTACCTCGCAGCAGCATCCTGATTGAGAAAAAAAAATATATATATAAAGAAAATAAGGAAGCGCCTTTTTGTCATTATTTCCCACAGAGTCGCCAAAGTCCCCTTCCCACCCATTTCTCCTTCCCGCTCCAACCCCCCCCCGGGACTCCTTAGGCGATGGCCACGGACTCTTCATCGCCAACGAAGCGCGAGTCAACATCGTCGATCAAGGACAAGGACAAGGACGTGGACGTCGTCAAGGCCGCAGCCGCAGCCGCAGCTGCAGAATCCGATCCGTCGAGCGACGCCCGCACGCGCCTTCACATCACTCCCCTGGACCAAGACCTCCTCAAGGTCGTCCTCCCCGCCTCCGTGCTCCCGCTCGCCCGCAACATCTCCCTCCACACGATTGAGACGTTTCCCGAAAAGCGCTACGGCTTCGTCGACCTGCCTGCGCCCGAGGCCGAGAAGCTCAAAAAGAGACTCAACGGGACGACCTTTAAGGGGGTCAAGATGCGCGTAGAGAAGGCGCGGCCGGAAGGCAGGATTCAGGCCGAGCAAGCTTCGGCCGACGACACCGACAAGGACCGGACCAAGAAGAAGAGGAAGAGGAGAGAAGAGGTGATGGACGCGCAGTCTCAGGCGCAGGATGGGCCTACCAAGCGCAGACGCGACATGTTGAACGTGGTGGAGGGTGTGCTTCTGCAGGATCGCAAGGTGAAGCGCGGGTGGACCGAGTCGATTGATACCAAGGTGAAGAACAAGCGCAGCAGGGACAAGGACCGTGTTCGGGACGAGGACAAGGACAAGGACAAGGGAAACCAGAAAAAGAAACGAGTCAAGTCCAAATACACCGACCAGGACGAGTGTCTGCTCAAGACGAAATTGCCCCCCAACGCGGTGCGCAACCTCCCCGTCGGCAGCGAGGCGTACAAGACCATGATGATGAAGAAGAAGAACAAGAAGAACGGCGGCCACGCGCGCGAAGTCATTGTGCACGAATTCGAAAAGACCACCACGTTTCCTAGCTTCCTGAAACATGTTGTGCCGGAGAGGCAAGGAAAGGAGGTTGTGGAGTTTGTGGACGGCAAGGGCTGGGTCGACGAGGATGGGAACCTCGTTGAGGCTGTGGACGTGAAGCAGCATGGGATAGGCAAGACGAAGCAAAAACAGACGCCGATGAAGAAGGAGATTCAGTCGCAGAAATCACTCTCTACTTCTTCCTCTTCCTCTTCCGCTGCCGTCTCCGCTACCGCCTCCAATGACGACAGCACAAGCAGCAGCGGGACCTCTTCAGAAGAAGACTCTGGCTCCGACTCCGACTCCGACTCCGACTCCGGCTCCGACTCCGACGTCGACATCAAGACCCCCGACTCCAGAACCCCAAAGAACACCGCAGCTCAAAGCAAACAATCTCGCCCCTGGAACAAAGACCCAGTCGCTACGTCAACCACCCGTCCCTCTTCCTCCTCCTCCTCCTCCTCCTCCTCCTCCTCCTCCTCCTCATCATCTTCCACCTCCTCCGACCAACAACCCCAACCATCATCCCCCCCCATCCCATCCAGCTCCTCCCGCAGCCTGACCATCAAAATCCCCGACCTCCCCCCCACGACTCCCACCCCCCCGACCTCCCAACCCGCCCCTCACCCCCTCGAAGCCCTCTACAAGCGCCCCAAGCCGAACGACCCCAACTCCGCATCCGTCCCCGCCCCCGCCCCCTCCTCTTTCAGCTTCTTCGCCAACGACCCCCCCACCGAGGACGACACGCACGACAACGACAACGACAACGACAACGACAACGACCCCCCCACCGCCCCGTTACCCCCCGTGCCCATGACGCCCTTTACGCGCCAGGACCTGGAATGGAGAAACGTACGAAGCGCGGCTCCCACCCCCGATACCGCTCATCCTGCCCGCGGCAGACACTTTTGGGGACTAGATGAGGAGCAAGACGGGGGAGAAGAAGAAGAAGAAGAAGAAGACGAGGAAGACGAACAGCATGAACAGCGACCAGATGGTCAGGGTCAGCAGAGCAGCAGCGATTTCCAGTCCTGGTTCTGGGAAAACAGGCGGGACTTGAACAAGGCGTGGATGACGAGGAGAAAGACTGCCGCCAAGGAAAAGAGGCATAGGGAGAACAAGTCACGGGCTTCCAAGGCGATTTAAAAAAAAGCGGGATCCTCTTTTTATGTTTTATTTTTTATTTTTTTTTCTGGGGTTGAGAATATTTTCATGCATCAGACTTGGTGAACACAAGGGAGGGAAGAGAACGCATAGATTGATTCAAGCTTTGCTAAGGAGCGGTCACTTCTATTTATTTTTGTTTTTTTCATTTTTTAAAACTTGTTTACACAACATACTGGTCATCGCTCTGTTTCCCTTCAAATCGACCCCCGATATTCAGGTCAAATACGTCTGTGGATGGAATCTTTGAGCGTTCAAACGAGTCTACGAAACGTAGGCAAAAGAGTGAAACCATCTTGAACAAGGTCCGCTTCAGGCATGCACGTGGTCTTCAACCCAGTGACGTGCGGCTGTCCAAGTCGTCCTCACAAACATGCGGCCTGTTGTCCTCTGAGCAGTTCATGCATCGTTTCCGCAGCGTCACCATTCTGCTTCCAGTCAGTGCTTCATAAATGCCCAATTTGTCTGCCGCGGGCGGCTTCAGTGTGCGCTCTCGGATGATGCTGTCCCTGGACCGAGTAACCACGGCAGCCGACGCCTCCGGTGGCAGCAGTATCTCGGGCTCTGAGGGCCAAGTGCCGCCGTCCCCGATGTGAAGGTCTTCTCCGTGAGCACGATCTTGACTCATGTGGCGGAGCCTGTCGACAATCTGCGGAAGCAGCTCACCGTCGCTTTGCCAGGGTGATTGATATGCCGCGGTGACTTGCGAAGTACGATGGATATAGGACACGGAGCTGATGGTATTGCTCGAATGCTTCTTCTTGTCGTCTCCCATGGACGTTTCAGTGCCGTGGCGACGCTCCTGAAAACAAGGCTCAGTGCTGAAGGATGAGTTATTGCGGAACACGCTCTCGTCACATGGGATAGACAGAGACGGTGGGGACGCCCATGTGCTCTGTGAAGAAGTTGGTCCCAAGCCGCTATGGGCATCGACACCTCGGCGGTACAAGTCCGACGTTTTGTCTCGTAGCAATTGATCGATCTCGACGGGCGGCTTGAGCCAATCGTTGGTACAGTTTCGTGGCCGCAACTCTGGAAACGACGTCATGTTGGACTCCTCGTCTGTGGAACGATTGGTCCGCTTGTTTGTGACTGGATTCGTCGACATGGGGAGAAGAGACGCAAAACGGCACAGCGAAGCTTCTCTTTCGGCCTCAATCATGTTTTGGCACCGGCCACATTTGGATAGTGAGTGGCACTTGAGGCAGTGTTGACCGGTTGCATCGTGGGATTTGCCGGCCGACGACAGCGAGTCTCGTATCCCAGTCCCGCCGTCAGTCCCGTCCGAGGCCTGATGTTCCGTCCAAACAATTTCAGAAACACTACCGCGAGACACTATGGTCGTTTTTGTGGATGAGTCGAGCCTGGATTCTGCAACAGAGACGCGGTGATCTCCCCAATTCGTGTACGAAAAGACTGTCTTGGGCATGCTGATTGTTGTTGCAGGATCCGCCGCAGCAGAAAGACGAGGCGTGATGGAGTTTCGTCCGTATGCAAAACCTGATGCGAAAGAATCGCCAAAGTTGGCACTCGCTTCGGAGCCGTGAAGTGTTTTGGGACGTGCCGGCGCCATCAAGCTCTGGCGGACAGCATCCATGACTATCCCAACAATGTCCTTGACGTCTCCGTCGCTTAGGAAGTACAGGTGGGTTCCCTTGCCCTTCAGTGGCTCTGACTCTCCAGCGAGCGTAACAGATGCACCGTGAAGCCGTCTTTTTCTCAAGTGAGCCTTTGCCTTGGCCTCTGCTTGCCGCAGAGCATCCGTTTTAAAGGTACGGCGAGTCGTGGAAGAATAGTGAGCCTGTTCCACGCCTTGACCTCCTGGGGCTGTCGATTCGCGGCGGTGATTGCCGTCACTTGACACGCTAGTCAGGGGTGCCTTGGCAGATTCGGGTCGGAGTTGAGGTTCCATGTCCTCAGTTGCATCTTGTGACATGGGGAATATGGAAAAGAGATGTCGTGTAGGCGTCGGCTGTATGTATAGGATGCAAATGTGGTAACAGTTCCAGCAAGTAGTATTGAGAAAGAACAGAGAGTAACCAGACTGGAAAAGGTGATATAGGTAACGGGGCTGGCAGAGCATAGGCTTGGAGCAGTTCCGGGACAATGGAGACATGGGCAAAATGACGGGGGACAAAAAAGTACGGGTGGACGCGGCAGCAGCTGAAAAACTTCAGCGGTTGGTTCTTCCTGCCCAAGATGTGGCCTTCAATGACTTCCGGGGTTGTTGCCACCACACGGCACAGGCTCGGGTTGACGACTTGTTCTGCTGGGCGGAAGTGGAGAGGAAAACTTGCTAGATTTGCATTTCAACTGTTTTTTTCTCATTCATGGCCTGTACTAATCGAATACGACTTTTTCACCAGTAAACGCCACTGATTTTTGCGTCTGCCTGGCCTTCTTTCTCGCTTCCCAGCTTGGATGCAGAGCCCCTTCGTCGTCTCTCTTCCTAGGCTTGGGTGGCGGCGCAGCCTCCACGTGCCCAGCGGCAGGGCGTTGAATGCCTTTCTTCCATGGTGTCTTTTTGCCTTGGGCGTCACCGTCAACAGCACCTCGCCGCATGTCCCAGCCCGAGTCCCTGCCACCCTTGTGGGACGGCTTCTGCAGGTGTTTGGCACCGGTTCCGTACTTTTTCTCCCAAATTGCCTGTCGCGCACGTTGTCCACGCCGCTTCTTTGGCTTGGCTTCCTCAATGTCGGAGGCGGATTCAGAGCCTGATATGTAGCCTCCCATAAGCGAGGGAAGAAATGTTGAACCACCAATCTGGCCGGGTTTGATAGCGGACGAGGCCTTCTTCGCCGTCTTTTGTTTTTTCTCAGCCGGTGGCGATGGCGATCGAGACGACACTTGGGAGTCAAGCTCTGCTTCGGAGTCTTCCATGTCGGATCCAGAGACAGATATGTCATCCAGATTTGCCGTTTCTTTACCGCGAAATTGAGCATATTTTTCGTCATTCCAATCCTCCTCCTCTTCCTCGGAGGCGCTTCCCAGTAAATCATTCAGCTCTTCGTAATCGTTCTCTTCATTCTCTTCCATGTCACTGTCGGATCCGTGTCGTATACTTGTAGGCTCGTCGTCGTGGCTGCTGAACCCCTCGAATTCTGACTCCTCCTCGTCAGGTGGGCCGCCATTTGTGGCCTTGGAAGCTGTACTGTTCGGGTCAAGAGTAGCCGGGTTGGCCAGAGATGATTCGTTCCGGTCTGCAGACTGCTCGTCCGGAGTTTGACGTTTGTCTTTGCGAGATCGCCTTGAAGCTTCGGGAAGCGCAACATCCAGTATACTGCAGACAGCTTTGACGGCTCGGCCGGTGGCCTGCCTCACCGATTCCTTATTGTACAAGTTACTGGTGACGTTATGGAGCGCGGCTTGCTCCTCTGCTGGTAAATCGGGTCTGGAGACTCCTCTTCGAATCTCATCGGGCAGATCGGGCGAGGCAGCGATTGACTTGACTTTGAGTAGGGACAGATATGTATGCGCGCGGGCCGTTTGGTGCAGATCGAGAGACTGGAGAAACGCGTTGCATGTTAGGTAGGATTCATAGATACTTCTTCACGCGGGTGATCTCAGCCCATGGTGTGGGTGGTACCTTCAAAACGGCAATCTCTCGCTCCAGCCGCTGCGTCTTGTCGGGCGTTATGCGCTGATCGCGTAATTTTTTGCTAAGCCGTTGCCTCTCGAAGCCCTTTGACGTCTTCAAGGCTCTGAAAACCTCATCTTGGTGTTTTTCCAAGATGTCATGCAAGCTCGACCCAGCGCCACGCTTTCGTTTCGGCATGCTGATGGCGTCGTCGTCTTATCAACCACGGTACAGACGGTTTGCGCTCCGACGGTGGCGGGTTTGGGACAAACTTTTGGCAACTTTTGGAACTTGACTTGACGAAAAGGTTTTGGGTGCGGCGGACAGGAAGAGCGGCACTGTGACATGGTGGGGGCTTATCGGCACTATCGCAGCCACGCATACAGTGCGAATTATCAAATTGTGATATCGATATGCGGCAGCCTCCAACAGTGATGGCAGTTTAGAAATTCGTGGTACGCGGCGTCAACGCTTAGTGTCAATAGCTTCGGGATTTGTCGCTCTTCTATAATTCAACCGTAAGGCCTTCTTCTTTACAGAATACACAAATCTCATTCATTTCATCAAGGTACAGTTTAATTCATGACATAGCTACTAGTTTGTAAGAATAGTGTCAAGGCTGGATACGGGATACTGCTTAGTGGAGTGAAGACTGAGACATAGAAGATGCACTGCGATATAGCTGCTAGGTAGGGGGTAGTGCTTAAAGGTATAAATCTCTACCCTATTATATAAATATACGCGCTCCTTCTTTTATATACCTTCTTAGCGTGCTGCTAAGTTATAGTAAGGGCACTATATACCTTATAACTCCTATACCTCCCTTAGGTTTTATAAGGCTAGCTATATATAAAGCCTTAGGGAGAAATAGTTATAATAAAATACCCTTTCTTTTTTTATAATTACTTTTAATTATAATTTTATAAATAGGTTATAGCTTACTTACTACTTATTAATAGCTTTTATAATAGCTTTACTTCCCTTAGTATTATACTTATTTCTTTATAGTATAAAGACTACCTTTTATTACCTTTTTTTAATAATTTATAATTATATTAAAAGCTTACTACTATTTTACTATTTACCTAAAGCCTTTATAATAGTTTTACTACTCTTAGTATTATACTTATTTCTTTATAAAGTAAAGATTACCTTTTATTACCTTTTTTTAATAATTTATAATTATATTAAAAGCTTACTACTATTTTACTATTTACCTAAAATCTTTATAATAGCTTTACTTCCCTTACTATTATACTTATTTCCCTATAAAGTAAAGCCTACCTTTATTATTAAGCTTATTTCCTTATAAAGCTAAATTTAAAAATACCCTTATTTCTTATTACCTATTTTACTAACTATACTTAGTTATAACTTTTAACTAGTATATTTTTAATAGGTTAGGGTAACTATACTACTACTATACTGCTTATTAAAAGCATTTTTTTTATAAGTATTCTAATTTACTAGTTTATAGTTATTATATTATAGTATTATCTTTTAGCCTTATTTTTTTTTTTTTAAAACCT
>SRPU01000499.1:0-17735 GCA_018360185.1 Claviceps lovelessii | reverse complement strand
AGTAAACTAAGTACTTAAGAATAGTTACTAAAGCCTTTAAGGCTATACTATAAGCCCTTATTAAAACTAAGTTAGCTATAGCTTTAATTAATTTTTACTTTAACTATTACTTACTTTACTTTTATTATTAAATTAAAGCTAATAGTATAGCTAATTAAATTTAAAATGCCTATACTATAATAGTAGCCTAACTCTATTATAAACTAGTATACTAAAGGTATAAATACCCCTTAAATTCTAATAACTGCCTAAACTATATACTATTTTTAAATTAGCTTTATAATTATTCCTTTAAACTATCCCTAGCTAAGGCACTTACTTTAAAGTAAAAAAACTATTAATATAGGGAGAGGATTACTATATAAGCATACTAAACTTAGCTTAAATATATAATAGTAGAGCTTAACCCTAACTTTATCTTTATTATTAAAATAGTTTATATTTACTCTAGCCTTATTAAGTATAAATCTATAGTACTTATTTAAATATATATAGAATAAATTAGGCTTAATACCTTTCTTTATACCTATTATATTTCTAAAGTAGATTTACTAATATATAGCTACTAAACTAATAATAAAAACTACTATTATATTTTACTTTTTTATAAAAACTTTAACTATCTCTATTTTATAAATATAGGTATACTATTAATATATAATTAATATAAGGTTAGAGAGGCCTTTAAAAAAAATAAATTAGCTACTATACTTATAAAATAGCTTATTTTAACTAAGTATATCCTTTAGTTTAGGCTTATATATACTTTATAATAATAATAAATTAAGGATATTAAAGACTTAGTATAGTAGGGTATTTAGTATAGTATAGAAATAAAAGCAGTAAAAAGCTATAAAGGTATTATAGTTAGTATAGAATAGTTTAATATATAAATTATATTAAATAATAAATAATAAATAGTAGTAAAAAATTATAGGTATAGTATACTTATACTAGCCCTAGCTTTACTTCTTCTTAGCCTCTTTATTAATCTTTTCCTCCCCCTTTCCCTTATTCTTTATTATTTTCTTCTTTTCTCTCTCTTTAATATAGCCTTATACTATAATTAAGCTAAGCCTATAGATTTTTTATAAAAGGTTATTATACTTTTTTAGTATATTAGTAATATAGTAGGCCTATAGTAGTATCTTACCCTTAATTAAAGTTAAGGCTAAAATTATTATAATATTATTAAATAACTATATTACTACTATAGTAGCTACCCCTACCTTCTTTATAAGTTATTATACCTTCTTTTAAATAGTATTATACTCCCTAGCCTATTTTTAAGTTAGCACTATACTAATACTATAATAGTATTATAATAATATTACTATAAACTTATATTAATAGGCTTCTTAAAAGTATAAAGGTTTTATATATTTATTATTTATTTAATAGTTTTTTAATATAAAGTAATATTTTAGTTTAGCTATAGTATTAATTAGCTACTAACTTACCTTTAATATAAATAATATATAGAATACTTACTTTTAAATAAGTTTTTTTAGCTTTTATATACTTAAAGTATATACTACTAGTACTTATATAAATTAAAGATAGTAATAATATAAATATTAAGAGAGTTTTAACCTTTAGTATAATAGTATTATTTATTAATATTTTTAGCTTATATTAAGTAAGCTTTATAAAGCTAGTCCTTAAGCTAGCCTAGCTATACTATAAGTTAGTAGTAGTAGTATATTAAATTAAAGTTAGTACTTACCTTTAAAGTAATAATTTTATTTATAAATAGTATTTTAATTAGCTTTATAGTTAGTAAGGAGTAGTAATATAGTAGTACTACTATAATAAAAGATTAAGGGTATACTTATAATAAAAGTAATTAATAAAAAAGGAAAAAAGAAAAGAAAAGGCTAAAAATAAAGAAAAAAGGGTAGCTTTTATAATTATCTCTTTCTTTCTTATATAACTAATAGTTAGCTAGTAGTTAGTTTACTAATAGCTAACTACTAGCTAGTATAGCTAATACTATAAAGGTATAGAAGCTAGTAAAAGGTTTTTAGTAAAAAGGCAGTAGCCTAAGAGAAATAGTAAGGGATTAATATAATATTTAATAAAAGTTACTAAAGTAACTTAAAATAATATATAAACTACTCCTAAGGGTAATTTACTACTTTACTATACCTTTACTAACCTATACTAATTCTAGTTTTATAATATACACTCTTTTATAATACTAGTTAAGTTTAGCTAGTAGTGTACTTTTATATATAGTTAGAACTAGTATAGGGCTACTCTAGCTTTACAGTAAATACTATTATAGTTATATATAGGTTTTCCTCTCTACTCTAGGGTTTTTCCTATATAGTTTTAGTAGTAGAGGTACTAGCTATTAGGCTTAGCCTAACTAGAGTATTAAATAATAATAATAATAATTACTAATATTTCTTAATTTAGTATACTATAGTATATTTTAGTAAGTTATAACTTTTAAAACTAAAAGGCTACTAAATAATAAATACTTAATAAATTAAGTTAAAATAAAATACTAATAATAGTAAATTTTAATATATTTATTTTAATTTAAATAAATAAGTTAAAATTATTATAATATAATAAAGAGGCTTTAGTAAAAGTATTTTTAAAAGTTTAGTATACTTATTATTCAAAGTATACTAATTTAAGTTTCTTTCTATTTTAACTTTTTTTTAAAAAAGCTATTAATAGCATTATAATAATAAAATATTTATAAATAAATTATTAATAAAAATTATAGAATTTTAAAAAAACTTAAATATTATAATATATCTTAGGTTTAGGCTAATTAATAATAGTTTTAATTTATTTTAAATCTCTTTAAACCCCTTTCTTTATTAAAATAAATCCTAGTAATTTAACTAATTACTCATAAAATTTATATTTATTTAAATATATATATAAATTAGTATCCTTAAGTTAATTTAAAATTTATTTTAAATCTATTATATATTTCTCTTAAGTTTTTAAAAAAACTAAAATATTATTTAAATAAATAATATATATTATATTATTAAGCCTATAAAGGGCTTAATTAATATAGTATTAAAAAGTAGTAGGTATATTTATTAATCTACTAGTATTACTAGGTATTTATAATAACTATAATATATTTAAAAAGTAGTTTTTTATTTATTTTCTTAAGTAATTTAAATATAATAATAAGCTTCTTTAATATTTAATTTTAAAAACTATTTTACTTTTAAAATATAGTTTAGGATTTTAAAAATAAGTAGTAATAGGTAATAATTCTTAATAGTAATATTATTTAGTTTATAGTAATTAATATATAATTATAAGGAACTATCTTTCTTAAAAATAAATAAAATTAGTGCTTTTATAAAACTTTTTAAAGCTTAAATATAATTAAGCTTTAGGTTTTTATTTAAATAGGTTTATAATACTTAAAGTTTAGCTAGGGATAATAAATAAATTAGTTTATATAAAGGTTTAGTTTTTAGTTTAAAATTAATAATATAATTTATATTTTAATAAATAAGCAAATTCTTAGCTAATTTTATTTTAAAGACTTACTTATATCTCTAAAGCTTTTTTAAAATAGTAAATATATATTTAATCTAAATATCTTTAAATTTAAATAGTAATAATTCCTAATTTATAAATAAAGTATATATATAATAACTAAGTTACTTTTTTATAAAATTATTTAGTATTTAATAATATAAAATTATTAGGTTTTAAATTAAACTACTATATTTAGGTAATAGGTTATATAAAGATATTAAGAGTTTTTAATATAGATATTTCTAATAAAATTATATTCTTCTTTAAGTTAATTTGAATATAGTATTAAGTAATAGTTTATTTTATACTATATAAATTAACTAAATATAATAATAAAGCCTATATATCTAAACTAGAAATATTTTAATTATTAATACTTTTAATTAAAATAAATATTTCTTTTTTTTTTAATCTTTATTTTTATATTAATAGAAGACTAATTATATTAACCTTTATATAGGTATTTAAATTTATATAAATTACCTCTAATTTCCTACTTAATAAAGTAATATTAATTTTAAAGTATAATAATACCCTTAAAGATTCTTTAGTTAAGTATTAAGTATTATATTTAATCTTTTAACTTTTTTTTTATTTTTTTTTTTTTAAATTTTTCCTTTTTTACTTTAGTATTTCTAACTTAAGTAATAAGCATTTTCTTAAAGTATTATAGTTTAATATATCCTAATTTACTATATTTATAATAAGTTACCTTTAGAGTATTATTAAAGTAAGCTTTTAACCTATTTTTAAAGGAATTATTTTAAAATATAGTAGCTTTCTTTACGTTCTATTTCTTTTTAAAGTAATCTATTTAAGGTTACTTTATATTAGCACTTTTTAAAGAAATAAATTTAGTAATTCTTTTTCTTTAATTTTCTAATTTAAAGGCTTTTTAGTATTAAGTAGCTAATTTTATAATTCTTTCTTAAATTTTAGGGATTTTTAAGGCTAGCGTTTTTATATAATAATAAAGTAATTCTTTTAATTTTATAAAGCATTATAAAGCCCTTTATTATTTATTTTTTTAACAAAAATACTTTTTAAAAAAGTTTAAATAAATATAGAAATCCCTTAAAGACTATTTCTTTTTTTACTTTATAAATTCTAGCTATTAAGCTAATTTAACCTTATAATCTTTAGAATTTTTAATTAAAAATAAGGTTTATTTTAGGAATTTATTTTAATTATTTTTCTAAATCTCTTTTTAATTTAGGGTTTCTTTAATAAATTAATCTTAATAAAAGTAATAATTAAGTTTTATATAATTATAAGTAAGAATAACTTTTTAATAATCCTTTTAATAATACTTAGGTATACTATTAATTACTTAATATAAATTATTTATTTAATTATCTTTTTTTTATAAGATAGTATTTAGTTTTAATTTAGTAATATTATTAACTTTTACTTCTTTATTACTATTAGTATATAAATTATTAAATAAATAATAAATATAATAGAAATAATGCTTAGACCCTAGCTAATTTAAAAGAGTAGTTTTTAATTTTTACTTTTATACTTATAATTATTAAATTTCTTTAACCTATTAAATTTACTATTAAATAATTTATTTTTTTAATATAGTCTTAGTTTCTATATATTCCTTAGTTAGTTTTTAATTTTAAAATAAGGATTCTCCTTAACTATAAGTTTATATATAGAATATTTTTATTATATTAACTTTTTAAGTAATTAGTTAAAGAAGTCTTAGAATATTAAGTTAGTTGCTTAGAAATTAGGGGTAATTAGGTAAAATAAATATAATAGAAATCTATATATATTTAATAGTAAAGCTAGCTATATATTTAAGCTAAAACTTATTCTTCTTCTTTCTCTACTAGCTAGGATTTCCTTTTAAATCCCCTAGAAATTAGTATTAGCTCTTTATAATACATTCCTAATGTGGATATATCTAGAGTATTCTAATGTAAATCACGTGCTACTAATCCCTATAGGAATTATAACTAAATCCGTGTAAAGAGGAAATCTACATTTAGTCCAGAATGATTGCATACACTTGGGCATAACATATATATTACTAGATTACTATTATAAATTAGAATATTATTTAGGTAAATAATATAAATAATATTAATAAGCTATTTTAGTATATTACTTATATACTCTTAAAAGATAGCTAGTATATTTATAAAGCTAAAAGGCATTATAAGATATTTAAAATACTTATATTAATAGTAAAATGCTATTTTTTATTTATTACTTTTATAAATATATAGCTAATAATATATATCTTCTAAGTTAACTTTTATAACTATCTTTACTCCTTTTAATTAGTTAAGGATTTCTAAAATTAATAATAGTAAGGCTTTTTTTTTTATAACCTTATTAAGGCTATAATAGTTAATATATAGCTTAAGCTAACCTCTTTTTTTTAATATAAATAAAATTAGGGTATTTAAAAAACTTATTAATAATTAAATCTATTCTTTTTACTATATATTAGCTAGATATTTATAGAGAATTTATAGCTTCTTTTTAGTAAAGTTATAAATTGGTTTTTAAAAAGGTATTTTACTATTGATTAGCTTAATTATATAAGTATAACCTCTTAAGGCTAGAAGCTAGCTTATAAGTTCTTTTAAGAATATATTTATAAACTTAGTATATACCTTTAGTAGCTTCTTTATAGCTAAGTTACTATTTAATTACTTATTATCTTTACTTTACTTATTAAGCTAAGCTTTTTTTATATTACTTTTCTTTACTTATAAGCTAGTTTTATTTTTATTATTCTTTAGTGTCTCTCTAACCTATACTAAGGCTAGTATTAGTAATATAATTATATTCTTTTTTTTATAATCAATTTACTTTAAATACCCTATAAATATAAGGCATTTTTATATTATTAAATATTACTAAGTTTTTTTATTTTAAAATAGAGTTTATAGCTTATAGTTCTTTACTTAATTAGCACTTAAGAGTAATTCCATCTATATATTAGTAATATAGTAGTAAACTTAATATATTTTATTATAATTGTGATGGATTTAAGCTAGTGGCTTGGATCCTTAACGGAGCAAGAGAGGGGCACATAAGGAGACCTATTGCACCTATAGGGCAAGCCCTATAGATATATACTATATATAAAGTATATATATAGTAAAGGGGAATAGTAATCTCCCCTCCCCCTTTATAAATAATAATAACTTTATTAATACTAAATTATAGTAACTATTTAGGCTAGTTTATAATAATTATTATTTATTTTAATATTATTTATAATATTTATTTATATATATATAATATAATAAATCCTTAGCATTATAAATAAGTAGCCTAATTAAGTAATATATAAAACTTATACTATTTTTATAAAACTATTACTTTAATAATAGCTTAGCTTAAAAAATTATACTATTAAGTAGCCTTAATAAATTAAGTATTTTATATAAATACCTTAATATATTTAAACTAAGTATAACCTAAATATAAACTACTTTTAATAAAAAACCCTTATAATAAAAATAAAGCTTTATTCTAAGCTTAGTAAAGCCTTATAATATATAACCTAAAGGCTAACTTAAACTTTATTAATACTAACTATAATAAATAGTTTTTAATTTATTAAAACTTATTATTTAAGGTATAGGTATAAATTACTCTATTCTTTAAGCTTAGTAATAATTATTAATATATATTTAGTTATTTTCTTAAATACCTTAATATTATATTTATAAACCTTTATTAGGAGAAATATATAAGTATAAAGCTAAATTAATTAAAGTAATACTTAAATAAGTAGTTTATAAATTTTTTTATTTATTTTAAATAAAAGCTTTACTTAGCTAGGGGAGGTATTGTGTCGGGGCTAGAGAGACATGGACCACAGACAGGTGGAAAGAGGTTATTGTAACGACTAAGGGCATTAGACCTTGGCGCAATATAATTAGACTATTTAATTAAATAGTATAAAAAGGTCCTAAGCCCTTAAATAGTTAAAAAATATTATCTATTTCCTATTTTTTAATTTTAGTGCATAGGTATAAAAGCACCTATAGCTATAATATTCTAATAATCTAGCTATAGTTACTACTATATTAAAAATATCTTATATTTTATTATAAATCCTTTATTATTTTTAACTTTTTAATAATTTAAACTATTTAATTAAAAAGAATTCTAACTATTTATAACTTTTTTTATATAGGTTTCTCTCTTTAAAGTGCTTGCTTACCCTTATTATAATTTAGAATATAATAGAAAGCTTTATTATATTTATAAATATATTACTTCTTTTAGTATTATATTTCTTTTCTCCCTATTATAAATAGTAGTTTTATTTAAATAAAATATATTTTTTAGTTTTTATAAATTTATTAAATTATTAGAAATAATAAAGTATAATTAAAAACCTTAATTTAAAGCTAGACTTTATTATAACTAGCTAGACTTATTAAACTAAAATAATTAACTATAGAAAAACTATTATAGTATATTTAAATTATTTAATTAAAAGCATTAAAATATTATAAAACTTAATTAATATAAAATAGAACCTCCCTTTAGATTATATTTATTAGAATCTAAGTTAATAACCTTTAATATATAAAAATATAATACTAATATATTAAGAAAAAGAAAGAATTTATTAAAACCTATTTTAAATACTATTACCTCTCTCTCTAAAGTAGAGAAAGCTATAGATTATTTAATTATATTTAATTTAATTAAATTCTATATTATTATATTAATTATAAGTATTTTTCTTTTTATAATTTAAGATTCCTTTATTAGAATTTTAATCTTAGTATATAGCATTATAGAAAAAAACAGTGTAATTAATTTTATTAAATAATAATATAATTTATTTTATAGTAAATAGATTATTTATAAAGAAAGAAAACCTTTTAATTAATTAATTTATTTAACCTTTATATTTAGATTTAATAATATTAGCTTTAAGGAATAGCTTAAATTAATTTTAATAGCCTTTTCTTCTTTTTTTAACTAAGTTAGTATAAAATAACTAATACCTAACTTTACTTTAAAAAAAAAACCCTTTTTTTATTAATATATTTAATTTTACTAGTTTTATAAAGAATATTAACCTAAAAACCTTTACTAAGCTTCTTAAGGAAACCCTTAATAAGTAAAGTGCTTTTATATTTCTTTAAAATAACTATTATATTAATTAGTTTGCTAAAGAAAATATTATAGATTTCCTAAAGGATTTAAAGGTAAAAATATATACCCTTAGCTTTTTTAATAATAAATAGTATTAAATACTTAAAAAAAAAGTTACTTTTAAGCTTTATAAAAATATTAAAACCCTTATAATTATATATTTTTAGTAAAATAATTAAGAAGCTTTATTTCTTTAGTATTAGGCTACCCCTTAAAAAAGAACTAAAAGTATAATAAATTAGCTTAAAAAGCTTAATATATAGCGCCTTAAAATATTCTTTAATACCTATTTATAATTATAATGCTATTAAGTATTAATATTAAAGGCTTTTCTTAATAATTAAAAAACTTTCTTTATATAATTTATATATATTTATAAAGCTATCTTTAGTTAAATTATTATTAGCTTTATAAATAAATAAGGGTTTAGTAAAGAGTAGTTTATTTATAAAAAATATAAGGCTTTATAAATTAAGCTAAATAACTATATAAAGATATGTTTATAACTTAAGAATTATAACCTTATTAAAACTATTAGTGGTTATATTAATAACTAAGCATTTAATTATAAAAAAATCCTTAAGTTAGCTCTTTTTATTACTAAAAACCCTTAAAGAATTAATATTTTAGCTATTAACTTACTTTTACTTTTATTTTAAGATAAAAAAAGCAGTAGCTATAAAAACTAAATTAATACCTTAATTAAGAAACTTAAAAAACTATAAATTACTATACTTTAAGGTTAAGAGTAATTATTTAATCCCTTATACTATATAAATAAAATATTAAAACTCCTATACTTTATATTTTATAATATAATATAAGCTAAAGAATAAAAAAAGTATATTAATATTTACTTTAATATCTTTAGTGCTAATAAATAATACTTTAATTACTATTTTTACTATAATAAAAAAGGCTACTATTTTAATTATTATAATGTTTTAAAATATAATTAGAAGATTAGGTTTATATAATATAACTTTTAAGCTTAAATCCTTACTATTAAAGATAGTTAACTAAAGTATTAAGTTCTACTAATTCTTTATAATTTATTTCTTAATATAAAGAGTTATATTTACTACTTAATTATTTTTTAAATTAAGTACTTTAAAGACTATATTATTAACTATTTTATAAATTAAATTCTAAGCTATAAGAATATTCTTATTAATTATTAAATAATATTATTTAATAAACAAAAGGTTATAAATAATATTATTAACTAACTAAATCTTTTACTTTATAAATCTAAATAATAAAGATCTATACTTATTAAGGTTTTAATAAAAAGAAAATAGCTTAAAACTAGGGTTATAACTTTAAAAAGGGTTAAAAAGCTTTAGAAAATAAAGATAGCTATTAATATTAATATACTAAAAAGGGCTTAAGTAAAAGAAATTATAAATAAACCTTTAGTTAAGGATTATTTATAAGCTTTTTAAATAAATTAAACCTAAAAAAAAAGCTTTAGTATTATTAAGTATAAAAAGGAGTTTTTATAAAACTATTTTATTACTTAGCTATATAAAGAGGTTTTTAATAAAAGGGCAGGTATTAGCCTATAAAATCTTTTTAAGCTTTTTTTATTATTAGCTAGGTTAGCTATTAGTAAATACTTTACTTATACTAAAGGAATTAAAAAGGTTTTTTATTATAATATAATATTAAAGTTAGCTAAAGTAATTTAACTTTAAGATTATTAGTATTAAAAAGTATAAGAATTATTTAATTAAAGAATAATAAGCTAGGTTATTTAAACTATAACTAAGCTTATTAAAAAGAGTAAAAAAAAAAATACTAAGGAACTTAATATATAACTAATTAAGAATACTATAGTTAAAGTTAATAATATTTTATAAAAATAATTATAAAAAAGGCTAAAAGTAAAAACTTTCTATACTAACCTACTTTATTTAGGCTATAATTTATTTAATTATATTAAAACTAACTTAGCTTAAATTAGTTAAGCACTAAATAATAAGGAAGAGACCTATAAAGTAGTCTACTTATATATTATAATAAGCTATTTATAAAACCTTCTTTACCTATAAATCTACCTTAGAAAGCTAAAAGAACTACTTATATTAGCCCTAATTAATTATAGATTATAAAGAAACTTAATTATAGAAGAATTTATATATAAAGCTAGTTTAAAGATATATTTAATAAATATTAATACTAATAGTACTTTTTACTTAAATAATACTATTAAACTTAAAGAAAAAGTTTATATAAAGCCTTTATTTACTAATATTTAAATATTAATATACTTTTATATAGTATTTAATATAGTTTTAATCCCTTTAATTTTAAAAATATTATTTATTTAATAAGTATAAGTATTATTTAATTATAGCTAAGGCTATAAAAAGCTAAGAATAAAATATTACTTTAAAAATATTATAATTATATTTTATATTATTAAATTAGTTATATAAAATATAATTAATAAAGCGCTACCCTTAAAGGTTATAGTTAACTTATTTATAATAAGTAAGGAAAAGTTAGGTAAAGAGTTAAAGGTATTTAATTAAATAATATAAAAAAAAATAAACTTTAACCTAAAAAAAAATAAGAATTTAATATTAATTATTAAAAAAAAAGAAATAAAATTATAGTATTTATTTTTAAATAAGCCTTTATTAATTAAACTAATTAACTAAATAATATTACTAAGGAAATCTAGCTATCTTACTATATATAATTATTTAATTTAATAGTAAATATTATATATAAGTATATTAGTAAAAAGGTATATTTCTTTAATAATATTTCTTTTAATAGGTTTATTTTTAATAAAGACTTAAAATAAAAATTAAAAGAATAAAATAAAGTTAAGGTATACTTAAATACTAATAAAAAGTATAAGGAATTTATTATAAAATAATTCTTTAAATATTTAAAGGGATTTTAATTAACTTAAAAAAGACTTAATTAAATAGTTTATAAAATTAAAGAATATTTTATTTTTTAAGAATTTAATATTTTTAAAGAGATATTTAGTAATAAAAAAGCTACTTTAAATTAGAATTTATTTAATATTAAAAAGGTTAACTTTTTTATTATACCCTCTTAAGTTATTAAGATTATTAAGTATTTAGCTTAGTAGGTAAAATTAATTTTAATTTTTTATACTTTTTAAGAAAAATTAATTAAATTATTAAAGAAAAAGTTAAATTATAGTTTATTAAAAGAATTATATAGTTTTTATTAAAACCCTTATTATTTAATTATAAAGAAAAATAAGGAAATTAAATTAATTTTATTTACTATAAAGTATAATAGTATTATTATTTAAAATATAGGTATTTTAAAAGGTATTAAGTTATTTAATAAGAAATTCTTAATATATAAGATACTTTTACTTATTAACTTTCTTTTTAGGTATAATTAAGTAAAGTTAGCTAATATAAGCTAGAATTTTATTATAATTATAACTTTTATATTTATATAAAATATTTAATAAAAAAAACTTTTTGCAAATTTGCCCGCACCGCAGTAGCAACGTGGAATTAACTCTAAACCTCTTAAAAAGTGTAGAAAAAGAATTACTATATCTATTTACCCCTATCTTTAATAGTGCATTAATGCTAGAGTATAAGTATAGTAAATAAGGCAATACTAATAAATATTAATAGTAAAAACTATAGCCTTATATAAAGCTATTATTACTTATTTATAAGTTAAAGTAGCTTTATATTAATAATACTTTAAGTTACTTCTATACTATTACTTATATATAAGTAAATACTAAATTACCTTATAGTTAAATATAATAAAATAACTAAACTTATACTAGCTATAGTACTAAAGAGTATATAAAATATTATTCTTTATATAAATAATATAGCTTTAATATATACTTAATATAGCCTTTTAATGCCCTAAACCCTTATTAAAATAATAATATTAATTTTATTATTACTTTATAAACTTATTATAGTTTAAAACCTTAAAAAAGTAGTAAAGTATATAATTAAGAAAGCTATAAGTATTAAAAATATATTAGCTTTAAGCTAAGCTAGTATTACTACTAAGGGGACCTTTTATTCTTTAGTTTAATAGGTTTATTTTATAATTATAGTAATACTTCTTTAAGTTTATTATAAAATTATTATTAAAGGTATTATTATAGCTAAAGCTATTTAGAATTATTTACTTAAAGATATTATTACTACTATTAATTAAGCTACTAGCATTAATACTATAGTAATAGCTTACTACCTTTAAAGTAGTAATACTATTATTATATTTTAAAATATAGTAAAGCTTTATATTAAAAATATTATATAAATTAATACTACTTTTAAACTAAAAGTAGCACTAAGCTAATATATATTTAATATTATTATTAAGGGCTTCCCTATATACTATATATAAAACTAAAAGAAAGATTATATTCTCTAAGCCTTAGTTATAGCTAATAGTTAAGGCCCTATATAAATTATAATATAAAAGCTATATAATACTACTATATAGTCCCTCTTTATTATTACTATTAATAGTATTAAAGTAGTAAATAAGCTATATTATACTAATATTATTTATAAGGCTAAGATATTTAAAGCTAAACCCTATAATAAGGCTATTTACCTCTATTAGTATTATAGGTATTTTAAATTTAGATATATTACTATATATTATACTATATCTCTATAGTATAACTACTATACTACTAGTTATTATATAAAAGGTAAGTAATTTTACTTAGTATTAATAAAAGCTATTTATAAATACTATATTAATTATTTAAAGCTATACTTAATATAGTTTTATATATATAATACTACTAATAAATAATAAAACTATATATATACTATATACTTAATATAGCCCCTAGCCTTTACTAAACCCCTTCTTTAATTAAAATAAAAAAAATAAACTAAAATACTTAACTATAGCTAAAAATAAAATATAAGTAATTTACTTTTATAAAAGGCTTTACTTTAAAAATAAGTTAATTAACTATATACCTATCTTTTTAAATTAAGGCTAGAATTAATATAATATTTATAAATAGCTATAAAAGCCTTTTTAAGCTAGTAACCTATAGCTATTATAGCCCTAAATAAGCTAAGTCTAACTTAATATATAATATAAGGTATATAATTAAGGTTATATATTAAAATATATAAAAGAAAACCTATTTAATATACTTAGTACTAAAGTCTTAGCCTAGCACTAATATAATAGTAATATAGAAACTAGGGACTTTAAATAGTAAATTACCTAATTCTAGCCTTAGCTACTTTTAGCTTATAACTTAAAGTAGCTATATTATAATCTATATATACTACTAGTATAAACCTAAGGTATAAATAATATAAGCTAGTAAGGATTAGTGCTTTATTATAATAATAAAGTATAATATTTACTTTATTTACTTCTTAACTTATAAATTTAACTAAACTTTACCTTTATTTAAATATATATTAGCCTTACCTCTTAATTATAATATCTTTATTAGTAACTTTAATTAATACTACTTACTTTAAAACTATTATAGTTAAACCTTAGTAAAATATAATATATTCCTTATATTAATAAAGCAGTAGTAGCTTAAACTTATAATGCCTTAGGGTAAGATAATATAAAAAAAATAAAAAAAAAGAGATAATACTATTAACTATACTTAAGCTATTTATAGTATAAATATTAACTTTTTAAAAAGCTTAAACCTTATTAGGTTTAATTATATACTATAGCTTATTTATATAGGCTCTAGCCCTAGGCTATATAGTAACTATTCTCTCTAGTTTAAATAAATATATATAAATAATAACCTTATTACTATAAAAGCTATAGTATAGTTTTAGCCTAATATTATAAAGCCTTAACTTTAATTACTAAAAAAAATAAATTACTTTATAGAATAGTTAATAGCTAAACTTTAATTTATTATAAATATAGTAATTCTAAAGAAACCCTAAGGTAGTTTTAAGCTAAACCTATAGTAAAACTAATATATTAAAAAAGTAATTTAAAATACTAAAAGAGCACTTTAATAGTAAAGGGCATTTTATATTAAAGAGAACTAATAGTATATAACTAATATAATATAAATATAAAATTAAGTTATTTATAATAAATAGTATAGTGCTTAGTATATAGTAGTTAAAGCTATAACTATTTAATATAAAAACCTTTAAAAGCTTAAATAATAAGTATAGCTTTATAATAGCTTACTACTAAAATAATAGTAAATTCCTACTTTTTTATAAAGTAAAGGTATAAATATTATAACTATTAAAATATATTAAAAAAAAGCTATTACCTTAGCTAAGTATTTCTTTCCTTTTTCCTAAACCTAACTTAATAATATATTAAATAACCTAAATAGCTATCTTAATACTACTATATTTCTAACTAAGAATTAATTTAATATTAATAAAATCTATAATATTATAAAAAGCTTATTTAGCTAAAAAGTACCTAAACTTAATAAACTTTTAGTAAGCTACTTTAAAGTTTATAGTAAGCTATTAATATAAACCCTTACTTACTTACTAAATATATACTATTATATTAGTTATTACCTAGCTTTATTTTAGTAAGTAAAAGTTATTATTCTTTATAAACTAGGTAAAACCTTAATAAAGTAATAAAGAGTAAAGGCTTAGTATTTAATCTTACTTCTTAGTATAGTTAGTAAGGTTATAAAAGTAGTAATAATAAGTTAGCTTACCCTTATAGCTAAATTAAGTAAAGCACTACCTAACCTATAAATAAGTAATAAAGTAAATTAGTTTATAAAAGTTATATTAAGTATATTAGTAGAATCTATATATATAGCATAGCACTATAGTAGTATTATATTACTACTTTAGCTAAATATATTAATAGCTTTTAATATTATTTACTATAAATAACTTACCTATACTCTTTTTACTACTAATATCCCTATTTAAATTATAGTATAGACCTACTTCTTTACTACTAAGTATACTACTTACCTTTTTTTTAATAAAGAAATAATAAGCCCCTTATTTATTATTATAAAGGTACTATAAAGATTCTTTATTTTACCTATTCTTTTTTTACTTTATATTATACTATTATATACTAAACTTTAAGCTATATAGTTTATATTAGTAATAGGCTTTTTTAATAATATAAATATTTTAGTATATAGTTATATAATAAAAGAGATATAAAACTGCCTTAAGGCTATATAGGTAATTTACTAAAATTAGTTTTAGAAATTAAGCCTTAAATTTAACTTAAGAAAGAGTAAACTTATATACTTTATAAAATACTATACTATAGTTATAACTTTAGTTTAACTTAGTATTAATATAATATAGCTAGTTTAATTTACTTATTTTTTAAAGGTTTAAATTTACTAAAAACTATAATAAAAGGTATATTAAAGCTAGGTTAAGTTAAAATTAATATAGTAGTAGCTTATACTTATATTGCTAGTAGTATTAATATAGGGTTACTTACTATAAAATATATACTTATTATATATATAAGTAATCTAGAGTATTATTACTTATAATATAAAATTATACTATACCTTTATAGTAATTAGTAGTAAGGTAAGGGGAATAGCTAAGGCATTTATTTTTAAGTAAATTAAGTACCTAAAAATAGTAATTAAGGCCTTTAAAGCTATACTATAAGCCTTTATTAAAACTAAATTAATAATAGCTCTAATTAATCTTTACCTTAACTACTATTTACTTTACTTTTATTATTAAATTAAGGCTAATAGTATAGCTAACTAAATTTAAAATGCCTATACTATAATAGTAGCCTAACTCTATTAAAGACTAGTATACTAGAGGTATAAACACCCTTTAAATTCTAATAACTATTTAAATTATATACTATTTTTAAATTAGCTTTATAATTATCCCTTTAAACTATCTTTAGCTAAGGCGCTTACCCTAAAGTAAAAAGACTACTAGTATAAGAAAAGGATTACTATATAAGTATACTAAACCTAGGTTAAATATATAGTAATAGAGCTTAACCCTAACTTTATCTTTATTACTAAAATAGTCTATATTTACTTTAGCCTTACTAAGTATAAATTTATAATATTTATTTAAATATATATAGAATAAATTAGGCTTAATGCCTTTCTCTATAATTACTATATTTCTAAGGTAGATTTACTAATATATAGCTACTAAACTAATAATAAAGACTACTACTATATCTTACTTTTTTATAAAAACTTTAACTATCTCTACCCTATAAATATAAATATATTATTAATATATAATTAATATAAGGTTAGAAAGGCCTTAAAAAAGAATAAACTAGCTATTATATTTATAAAATAGCTTATTTTAACTAGGTATATCCCTTAGTTTAGGCTTATATATACTTTATAATAATAATAAACTAAGAATATTAAAGACTTAGTAAAGTAGGGCACCTAGTATAGTATAGAGGTAGGAGCGGTAAAAAGCTATAAAAGCATTATAATAGGTATAGAATAGTTTAATATATAAATTATATTAAATAATAAATAATAAATAGTAGTAAAAAAAATTATAGGTATAGTATATTTATACTAGCCCTAGCCCTACTCCTCCTTAGCCTTTTTACTAACCTTTTCCTTCCTCTTCCCCTTATTCTTTACTATCTCCTTCTTTCTCTCTTCCTTAGTATAGCCTTATACTATAATTAGGCTAAGCCTATAAATCTTTTATAAAAGGTTATTATATTTTTTTAGTATATTAGTAATATAGTAAGCCTATAGTAATATCTTACCTTTAATTAAAGTTAAGGCTAAGACTACTATAGTATTACTAAGTAACTATATTACTATTATAATAGCTACCTCTACCTTCTTTATAAGTTATTATACTTTCTTTTAAATAATATTATACTCTCTAGCCTATTCTTAAGTTAGTATTATACTAATACTATAATAGTATTATAATAATACTACTATAAACTTATATTAATATACTCCTTAAAGATATAAAGGTTTTATATATTTATTATTTATTTAATAGTTTTTTAGTATAAGGTAATATTTTAGTTTAGCTATAGTATTAATTAGCTACTAACCTACTATTAATATAAATAATATATAAAAT
>SRPU01000498.1:0-17760 GCA_018360185.1 Claviceps lovelessii | reverse complement strand
TTAATATTTTAAAGTAAATAATTAATCTTTTAGCTTTTAAATTAAATAATACCTTAATAGCTACCTAGTAGTAATTCTACTATATAAATACCTTTATCCTTATTTTATTATTTATTTCTTTATATTTAATTACTTAATTAATACTTAAGGTATTTATTTTATAAAGGGTAATAATTATAAAGAAAGTATAGCCTTAAGGCCTATTAATATTAACTAAAATTAAGTTTATATTTAAGGTTCTTAGTATTAGGTTTTTATAGTATAGGTAGTGCTAGCTTATAGTATATTTATTACTTTTATATATAGTATAGTTTAGTTTTAAATAGTTAAAGAATATATATCCCTCCTTTTAGCACTTATAGCATTAAATATTATTAAAGTCTTTATTATTAAAAGGTCTATAGTTATATTACTTTTAGTTTATTACTAAAAAGTATAATCTTTATTACTTATACTTTATAGAACTTAAGTATTCTTAATTGCTTAGGGATTCTTTATTAATAACTTTTACTTTTTAGCCTTAGCCCTAAAGGTAGTTCTAACTTTAAGGAAACTCCTAGCTTAGTATTTACTTTTTAGTAATAAGGTTAAGGCTATTAAGAAATATATAAATTTAGAGTTATTTTAAAATAGCTTTAAAAAGCTTAGCCTTAACTTTACTTTATTTTTAAAAAAAGATTTAAAATAATATTTTATTATTTTATTAAAGGTTTATTAATACCCTAGTAGCTTTTAAGTAGTAAGTATTCTTATTAATAATTTTAGTCTTTAGCTATTTTATAAATTCTACCTAAGTATACTCTCTAAAGTTTATAAAGCTATTAATAATAGTATATTATATTTACTAGTGCTTTATATTATTAATAAAGTAACTACTAGTATATATTACCTTAGTAGTATTTTTAAGGAATATATAAAGGTTTATAGTAAATACTATATATAAGTTTAATAAGAAATTCTAAAGGCTTTTATAGGTATTGCCTTTATATATAAAAGCTTTAAGTTAGGCTTTTATAAATTCTATATATATAAAGGGCACTATAACTATAAAATAAGCCTATAGCTTAGGGGTTATAATATAACTAATATTAAAGGTATTAATAATATTAAGCTTACTACTTTTATAATTTCTAGTAAGGTTAACTTCCTTAAGGGATTTCTAAAGTGCCTTAAAGTTTTTATACTTATTAGCTATTTATATAGCTTATAGTAACTAAGCTACTTTCTTAATCTTTTTATTAAGGGCTATTTCTTTATTAATATTTTAGTTATTTATATAAATAAGGTTATAGTCTCTAGTTATAAAATACCCCTTTTTTTTTATTATATTTAATAAATAGTTAGCCTTTTATAAAACTATAGTAAGGTTATAGCTAGTTAAATAAATAACTTTTTTAGTAAATATTTTAATTTAATTAATAATTTACTATCCTTAGGGGAAAGAGAGATTTAATTATTAAGGCTAAATATAGAATACTACTTAGTAAAGTAAAAACTAAAATATAAAAAATATATTATAATATAGCTACTAAGTAAGGGGTAGTGCTTAAAGGTATAAATCTTTACCCTATTATATAAATATATATACTCCTTCTTTTATATACCTCCTTAGCGCGCTGCTAGGTTATAGTAAGGGCACTATATACCTTATGACTTCTATGCCCCCCTTAGGTCTTATAAGGCTAGCTGTATGCAAAACCTTAGGGAGGAACGGTTATAACATTCTAGTTACTAGCTAGGCTTTATAAGCTACTTTTTATTTTTTATAAAATTTATTTATATAAGAAAACAAAAAAATAAACTTATAGCTATATAAATTAGCTACTAATATGCTTACTATTTAATTAACTTAGTAAAAATTAATGTATATAACCTAAAAATTAATTTTTTAGATAATTATATAGAAAGAAAGCCTAGAATTTAGTAATAAAGAATTTAGTCTTAGAATTCTTTATAAATTCCTTCTTATTATAAAAAACAGCAAAAACTAACGTTATAAAGTAACTACCCTTACTAACTAAGCTGCCTTTAGCAGCTTAGTTAGCCTATTTAATTTATTTCTCTATAGCTTTACTAGTTACCTTATAAATTTAATTTAAAGTTAGCCCTATGCCTAATAGCCGTTAGCCTAACTGTATAGCTATTAGAATAGGCATAGAAGGGCAGAAAAGGTTAAAAAGTGAAGATTTATGGGGACCTTATAGCTATAAGCTCCACGCACGTGACCTTCGGTCGGATTTCCATGGTTGTGCCGCGCGCGCGCGCGCGCAAGCTTGCTGGCTTGCACTGGCTTTGCTGGCTAGCAAAGCCCCCCTATAAGATGCTTCTATAAGCGCTATAATTATAGCACTAATAGTGAGGAATCCCCAGTAAACAACCCTGTTATTTTCAACAACTATTATTTCCTTTTTCCCTATAGCCTTAACTTATATTTATAATATATTCTAAACTCCCCCTTAGTATAATAGCTAGGGCTTTCCCTTATTAAAAGCTATGCTTTCTTTATACTAAATATTGCTTTTAACTAACTACTCTACCTTAACTACTTTTATTAATATATGCCTCTCTTCTCCCTTAGGTATATCTTATATTATGCCTATTTATATAAAAGCTAATATATTTATACTCTATAAATAAGTAGGTTGTTTAGTAGCTATTACTAAGCCCTATATTCCCTTTACTCTATTTATACCTAAGAGCTAATCCTATTAATCTCTAAACTAATTCTCTATTAATAATATATTAATTATTTTTTATAAATATATATATAGTAATAAGCATACCTCTTAGTGTTAATACTATTAAGAAAATATAAAGGCCTAAACTAGTAGTAATAATAATATTATAAATATCTTCTTAAATAAAAGTAAGCCTAGCCTCCTTTAGCTCTTCTCTATGCTAGCTCCCCCTTAAGAGTAGTAATAATCCTTCCTAGCCCTATTTAGTAGCCCCTTAACTCCCCCTATACTTATACTTATAAGCTATTAATAGTTATAGTAAAATTTACTTAAAAGGAGATAGTAAAAATAAGTGTTATAACCGTTCCTTACTAAGACTTTGCGTACGGCTAGCCTTATAGGACCTAAGGGGGGCATAGAGGTTATAAGGTATATAGTGCCCTTGCTATAACCTAGTGGTGCGCTAAGAAGGTATATAAAAGGAGAAGTATATATATTTATATAATAGAGTAGAGATTTATACCTTTAAGCATTACTTTTTTACTAGTAGTTATATTATAATATATTTTTTATATTTTAGTTTTTACTTTACTAAGTAGTATCCCTTAACTAGCCTTAATAATTAAATCTCTCTTTTTTTTAAAAATAGTAAACTATTAATTAAATTTAAATATTTACTAAAAAAGGTATTTATTTAATTAATTATAATTTTATTATAGTTTTATAAAAGGCTAACTATTTATTAAATATTATTAAAAAAAAAAGGTATTTTATAATTAAAAACCTTAACTTTAGTTATATAAATAATTATAACCTTAATAAAGAAATAGCCTTTAATAAGAAAATTAAAAAAATAGCTTAATTATTATAAGCTATATAAATAGCCTATAAATATAAGAATTTTAAAATACTTTAAAAGTTCTTTAAGAAAATTAATTTTACTAAAAATTATAAAAGTAATAAGCTTAGTATTATTAATACCTTTAATATTTATTATACTATAACCTTTAAGCTATAGGCTTACTTTATAATTATAGTATCCCTTATATATATAAAACTTATAAAAACCTAACTTAAAGCCCTTATATATAAAAGTAATACCTATAAAAGCCTTTAAAATTTCTTATTAAACTTATATATAGTATTTACTATAAACTCTTATATATTCCTTAAATATACTATTAAGGTAATATATATTAATAGTTACCTTATTAATAATATAAAGCATTAATAAATATAATATATTACTATTAATAGCTTTATAAACTTTAAAAAGTGTTGGAATCGCTGCATTCTATAACAACAACCGGGAAGAACCGGATTCGCGGCTAAATAGCCGCGGAATCTGATGGCCCGCGCGTGCAGAGTTTTTACTGAGGAATCCAACGGCATTTACGTAGCTCTTAACGCTAGCTATAAAATGCCCCTTTAGCTAGCACTAGATATTAAAGAATAAGGCCCTTTTTATAATATTATTTATAGACTATATATTAAGTTACTAAGACCCCGCTTTACCCTAGTATTTCTAAGAGAATCGCTAGTATTCTAAGGAATACTAATACTAATTAATAGGTTATATTTATTCTTTAGAATATATTATTCTATAGATTTATAAGGATTTTCTTAGAAAAAATAGAACTTTTATTATACTTATTAGGAGAATTTATACTAAAAGAAGATAGATTTCTTTACTAGTTTAGCTAGTATTAAACTTTTGAAATATAGCTTTTTTAAAATAAAAATAGATTCCTTTACTAGTTTAGCTAGTATTAACCTTTTAAAATATAGAATTTTTATAATTTACATTATTATTTATAAGAAAACCCTTATTTATTTTACTAACTAACCCTTTATTATACTAAAGCTTATATAGGAATTATAAAACTAAAACGCTAAATCTTAACTAAAGCTAGTTAAAAACTATATAGAATATTTAATTATAAGGATGTCTTTATATAAAAGTAATAAGGAATTCTAGAATTTATCTAAAAATCTTATATAAAGTGCCCCTAATACTGCTTTATTATAAGTATTACTAAACTCCCTTCCTAAGATTATCTATAAATATATAGATATTCTTACCCTAAAATAGAAGGTATGCTAGAATAATATACTAAAAAAGTATAAGAATTAGCAGTATATTAATAATTAAGCTGCTTTTATTCTTTACTAGTATAATATTTTAAAGTAAAAGAACCTTTAACTCTTTAATACTTTTTATAAAGACTTTAAAGGTTAAACTACTAAAGATTTTTAATAAATTCTAACTATATTATAAAAGGATTTATAAAATTTCCTTTTTACTAATAGTGTATTAATACTATTAATAAGAGGTATATAATATACTACTTTTCTTACTACTCTTATTAATATATTAAAAAAATAGATTAAATGCTAGTTCCTTAGTTAATTTATATAATACTAACTATAAATTCCTATTCCCTTATAAGTATAAAGCATTATTAATTATTTCTAATTAATTAATTAGTAAATTTAAAAGGAATCTAAGTTACTTAACTTACTAATATAGAAAATTTAAGTAAAAATACTAAAGGGGTTAATACTATTAATAAACTTAACCCCTAACTAAATCCACTATATTCTTAAAGAAATTAATAAAAGCTATATAATTAATAAGAAATATAGTAGGAAACTATATAACTTTATTATTTTAAAGATAAATATCTTTAAAAATTAATATATATAAAATAATATTTTAAAGATATTATAGGTAAGAGCTTTTTTAATTATATTAAAAGAGAATACTTTTACTTACTATTTTAATAAACTTACTAAAAAAGAACTAAAAATCTATAACTTTACTAATACTATTAGGAATTAATTTAAAACTAAAAGTAATTAGTAGTTTTACTATATTAAATAGAATAGTATTTCTCTTTAAAAGGTTATTACTAATAACCCTAAGAAGACTAAGCTTTAATGCCTTAACCTAATGCTAAAATAACTTTACTATATTTATTATAAAATCTTTAATGCTTTTACTATAAATATAAAGCTTTAATAATAGCTTATTATTACTATTAGTAGTATTTCTAAATATAAGCTAGCTATATTTAACCTTACTTTAACTTATAAAGGAGTTATTAAAGACCTTTATAAATACTTATATGCTAATAAATTAATTAAAACATTATAATAGCTATTATTTATATAAAATCTAATAAAAGCTAATAATAAAGCAATATTTACTAATTAATAATATAAATAATTATTAGATTAGCAGCCTAGTGGCTAATTACTATAAAAATTACGCTTTCTATATAAATATTTTATATATTAATAAGCAGAATATTAGTTAATATTCTATATAAAATAAAAATAGTAAAAAGCTAAGGATTTTTAATAAAAGAGTAAAAACTATAAGGGAATTCCCTTTAAATATAGCTTTAATGTATTTTTCTTTAAATATAAGGGAAAATCTAAGGTAATTAATACTAAGAAAGATAAGCACTTAGCTTAGGAGGCGTTAAATGCCTATATTACTACACTACTAAGTAATACTATAACCCCTAAGCTAATATTTATATAATTTCTTACTTAATTATTACTAAATTTACTAAGACTATTTAATTAGGTAGATTTCTATAAGAAACTAATACTCTTTTAAGTATAATCCCTTTTATATACACTTAAGAATAATATAACCACTTATAAATTATTTAGTATAATCCCTAATATATAAAAGAAAACCTTTAAAATAAATTACTTTATTTTAAATAACTAATATTTTAGTAATATATTTTAAAAAATTATACTAAATACTAAAGTAATAGGGATTTTTATAGTAAAAGCACTATAAGCTATAGCTTTATAAAGGCTTATACTATATTTAAAGATTAAGTCTACTAACTAATATATAGTTAACTTTAGCACTAAATTAGTAATTTCTTTAAAAATCTTATATATTCCTACTACCTTTAGCATTATTAAATTTTATATTCTTAATATAGCTACCCCCTTTTTATTCTATATTTTTAATATAAATTAAATAAATATAAAGCTTAATAACCTTAAGAATATACTTATTTAAGGTATAAAGAAGGTTCTAATTATATAGAAATAGAAATACCCTTAGTAAATATTATAAGCTAATAAAGCTATTACTTTTTACCTTTAAAAGGCTAAAATATATTAATTATACTAATAATTTAGCTATTTCTTAGTTACTAAACTTATAAAGCTACTATAAAGAGCTAGTAAATTAGTAACTAGTAGAATTATTAAAAAACTCTTCTATAAATACTATTAATATTAACTTTATAATAAAGCCCTAGAATAATTTAAGTTTACTTTAAAAAATAATATAGACTTTAATTATAAAATTATTATTAATATTCTTTAAATTAATAATAAACCTATACTATATATTATTAATATAGTAACTATATTCTAAGCTATATGCTTTTTTAAGCTTTAGAAGTAGAAAGTAAGAGATATATAGAATATACTAAAGGAGTGCTAAATTAATACTTATTTAGGTCCCCTAAATAATATTATTTATAATACTAAAAAGAACTTTACTTCTATAGAATTTTAGTATATTATATACTAAATAGTTATTAATATAGAAGAGGTTTTTATTAAGGTATACTATAGCATTAGAAAGGTTAAAAGATATTATACCCCCCTTTAAAAAGTATATAATATTATTAAGAATAAGGTAGGAGACCTCCTTAGCCCTTTTTAAAAACTATAAATAGCTATTAAAGCTATTAATAATTCTACTAAACCTAATAGTCTTATACTAACTTTACTTATATTTAGAGTATATTTATAAATATTATATAATTTACCTCTAAGTCTTTTAATAGTATAAAGAGTTACTTTATTATAAAAAGCTACTAATAAAGCTTAGCATTACTTTATAAAAAGGTAAGTCTTTAATGCTTTTAATATATAAAATAGTCTAAATACCCTTTTATTATATATATTACTACTATAATTAAAAGTTTATATTTAGTATAAAAAAGAAGGTTAGTATAATCCTTATAAATTACTATTATTTAATTATTAAACCTATACTATAGATTTACTTTATAGTTCTATAAAACTTTGCTTAATAGTAGTGAAACTATACTATTATAATATAAAAGAGACTATAAATATAAAGGAAATTAGTAATAAAAATAAGGAAGATAAGATAGAGAAGATTAATAAAAATAAAGGTTAATTACTATAAAAACCATTATAATAAGAATATAGTAGACCTAGAAAGCACTCTTTTATTTTAAATTATACTAAAGATTCTAACTAAAATAATAAAGAACTTAGTATTATAAGTGTCATGACCGTTCCTCCCTAAGGCTTCGCGTACGGCTAGCCTCATGAGGCCTAAGGGGGCATAGGAGTCGCGAGGCACGTGGTGCCCTCGCTACGACCTAGCGGCGCGCTAAGGAGGCACATAAAAGGAGGAGCGCGCACATTTGTATAATAGGGCAGAGATTTATACCTTTAAGCACTACCCCCTACCTAGCAGCTACGTCGCAGTGCATCTTCTGTATCTCAGTCTTCACTCCACTAAGCAGTATCCCATATCCAGCCTTAATAACTAAATCTCTCTTTCCCCTAGGGACAGTGGACTGTTGACTAGATCAGAATGTCTACTAGAAGAGTTACCCGTTTAACTAGCCATAACCTCGCTATAGTCTTACGAGAGGCTAACTATTTGTTGGACGCAATTAAAGAGGAGGGGTATTCCATGACTAAGGACTATAACCCTACTTATGCAAATGACCAGAACACCAATAAAGAAACAGCCCTTAATAGGAAGATTGAGGAAGCAGCTTAGTCGCTGCAAGCCGCACAAGTAGCTAACAAGCATAAGAACCTTAAGGCACTCTAGAAATCCCTTAAGGAAGTTAACCTTACTGGAAATTATAAGAGCAGCAAGCTTAGCGTTATTAGCACCCCTAATATTAGTTATACTGCAACCCCTAAGCCGCAGGCTCACCCCATAGTTACAGCGCCCCTTATACGCATAGAACTTGCAAAAGCCTAACTTAAAGCTCCCACATATAGAGGCAACACCTATAAGAGCCTTTAGAATTTCTTATTAGACTTGCATATAGCATTTACCATAGACCCCTATACATTCCTTAGAGACGCTGCTAAAGTAGCGTATGCTAGCAGCTGCCTTGCTAATAATGCAAAGCGCCAGTAGATATAACATGCCGCCACTAACGGCTTTGTGGACTTTGGAGAGTATACTTAGGCAGGATTTGTAAAATAGCTAAAGACTAGAACCATTAATAAGAACGCTTACTGCTTAGAAGCCACTAGGGCGCTAATAAACCTCTAACAGGACAATAGAATATTATTCTAAACCTTCTTCTAGAAATAGAGCAAAGTTAAGGCCAAGCTCCCTAAGGCCATTCTAAAACAACTCTAAATTTACATATTCCTTAATAGCCTTAACCTTACTACTAGGAAGCAGATACTAAGCTAAGAGTTTCCCTAAAGTTAGAACTACCTCTAGGGCTAAGGCTAAAAGGCAGAAGTCGCTAATAGAGGATCCCTAAGCGATTGAGAACGCTTAAGTCCTGCGGGGCATAAGCAATAGAGATTGCACTCTCCAGCAGCAAACCAGGAGCGATATAACCGCAGACCTCCTAACAATAGGGACTCCAATAACATTTAATGCTATAAGTGCTAAAAGGAGGGACACATATCCCCTAAGTGCCTAAAACCGGACTACGCTATATGCAAAAGCAATAGACACGCTACAAGCCAGCACCGCCTACGCCGTGAGAACCCAACACTAAGAACCTCGGATGTGAACTCAATCCTAGTTAACACTAGCAGGCCTTAAGGCCGCGCTCCCTCCGCAACCATTACCCCTTACAAGATAAACACCCTAGGCATTAATAAAGCAGTTGAATATAGAGAGACAGATAATAGGATAAGGATAAAGGTGTCTATGCGGCGGGATTACCGCTGGGTAGCCGTTAAAGCGTTGTTTGATTTAGGAGCCGAAAGATTAATTATCCACCCTAGAATGTTAAATAAAGGAGACTGGGCAAATATAGAAGTAGATACTATGCCACTAGCTAGCGCCTCGGGCAATTCGCTTAAGCATAAAGGTATATTGAATAAGTTGGTTAGCATTACTAACAGCATAGGTTATAGCAAGATGTATCGGGTTCGCTGCTACGTCGCTAATATACAGGAGGACCTACTCTTAGGTGCCAACTGGGCTAAGAACTACGAGCCGCAAATCCTATCTTAGAATAACAAGACTTAGCGACATCCAATAACGCAAGAACGCCTTATGTTCGCAGGGCACTCAAAGCAAATTTGCTACAAGAGGAAGAACGCAATTATATCGCTAGTGCTAGCCTTAGTATAGGTTAAGGAGATGCTAAGGAATAACAAAGATAGGACCAGCCCATAAGTAGGGAAGAGCAACACAGGAAAACCTTAGCCTAACGAGCAGGGCAAAAACAACGAGCGACTAAGCAGCGACTAAGCCGCAAAAGAGCTGCTAAAGGCATACGCCAAGTTTACGGATATGTTCTTAAAAGAACTCGCAGGCCAGCTCCCAGCCTTAGGAGGTCGTACTCACGCGATTGAGCTAATTGATGGCGAGACACCTCCTTAGGGGCCAATTTACAACCTTGCTAAGAAGGAGCTGCAAGTTCTCTGCGAATATCTAGCGGACGCGCAGCAAAAAGGATGGATTCAATAATTAATAAGTCCTTTAGGTGCCCCAATCCTATTTATGCTGAAAAAAGGAGGTCAGCTTAGGCTGTGTGTTGACTATCGCAGCCTTAATAAGGTCATAAGGAAGGATAAAGCCCTGCTACCACTAATATTAGAAATCCTTAACCAATTAAAGGGAGCAAAGGTGGTTATAAAGGTTGACTTAAAAGACGCGTACCATTAGCTATATATCCGCGAGGGCGACGAGTGGAAGACAGCATTCCGCTGTTAATATGGGCACTTTAAATATCTTATAATACCTTTTAGCCTTATAAACGCGCCGGCTACCTTCTAAGAGTATATTAATAATGCGCTAAGGGAGCTTATTAACACTATCTACATTATTTACCTAGATGACATCCTAATCTATAGCAGCGACCTAGCAGCGTATAAGGGGCACATTAAATAAGTTCTGCAGAAACTCTAAGAGGCTAAGCTCTACGCTAACCTTAATAAATGCAAATTCTCTACCACATACGTTAGCTTCCTCGGCTTCATCATCACACCCGACGGCATTAAGATGGAGCCTGAGCGCATTAAAGCAGTAGCGGAGTGGCAGCCACCTTACAGCGTGATAGACATCCAGTGTTTCCTTAGGTTCATAGGATTCTATAGACGCTTTATCCGGGGATATAGTAAGATCGCTATCCCCCTTATTAACTTACTAAAGGGCAATAATAAGGGGGCTCTATAGCTAAGTAATAGCGAGCTAGCTGTGTTTAATTAACTTAAGTAGAAGTTCCTAGAAGCCCCTATCCTTGTTTATTTTAATCTAGAGGCACCACTAAGAATAGAGATAGACGCATTAGCCTTTACTATTAGAGCTATTATAGCTTAATTGCAGCTAGGTAGCTAGCACCCTATAGCTTATATGTTAAGGAAGCTATCCGGCCTAGAACTAAGATATACAACACTAGATAGCAAGCTTCTTGCTATTTAAGAGGCCTTCTAAACGTAGAGGCATTACCTAGCTTATTTAAAGCACCCTATTTGAGTTATTACGGATTACTTAAATTATAAGTACCTTACTACAAAGCCAAAGCTATCTAGCCGCTAGGTAAATGCCCTTAATAAGCTATGCCTATTTAACTTTATTATAGAGCATCGGCCAGGCAAGCTAAACCCCACAGACGGCTTGTCTTAAAGACTAGACCACTTCTCTAAGGAAGCGACGGTAGAAGCGCAAGCGTTGCACTTACCGCTGTTTCTTGCTAAGTTTGCGGCTAGTGAGCTGCGCGGCTTTAACACGCAACTGGCGGCTAATACCCTAAATATCTAGGACAAGGTTGCCGGATTGTTGCACTAGCTAGCCTCACTACCTACTAATAGTAAGCCGCTACTAAGCTGCGCGCAAACAACAACTAAGCGGGACATAAGGCGTCTAGCCTAAATCTTTTCATTATAGATTAAGGGACAAGCAGAGCAAGAGAGATTGCGCAAAGCAATGCAAGTTAGAGCTAGCACGCTCTAACCTTGCAATAAGAAGAGTTTGCAGCTAGGGCCTAACAGTCTAGGTCTAAATGCCTAGATATTACTAAAGGACTGGCCTATATGTAGCATGTACGCTACGAGCAAGGGGGTAGGCAGCTAAGATATTAGAATCTTAGAGGATAAGACTAAGCATCCCCTTAACTCTATAAGGCACTTAAGTTAGCCCTACCTATTGTATAGTAGACTTCCGCCTAAGGAGAGAACCCGCTAGGAGCTTACAGTAAGGTTATTAGCTATTAGGAGAACCTCTTCTAAGTTAATCTCTAATAAAGCTAACTATAAGGAATTAGTCGCTCTAATATTTAAGACTTTAAAGTCTGCATAGTTAAGGGATGCCTTAGTGCAGCAGCAATTAGAGCTACTAAGTAGCAGCGAGACACTAGCGTCCCTAAAGAGTACTGCCTAGACAGTTAACAGAAATAGACTGCTACTATATAAGGGCTAGGCGTATGTCCTAGCCAGAATAAGAAGTAAAATTTTATAGCTAACTCATAACAACCCTGCAGCGGGCTATCATAGAGTTAGCAAAACTATTAGACAAGTCGCAAGCTAGTATTTCTGGCTAGGGCTAAGACGGGACGTTAAAACCCATGTTAGCAATTATGTGAATTATTAGCTTAACAAGCTAAGGTTGCACTAACCTTACAGCAAGCTAGCAGCGCTACTAGTACTAGAAAGACTATTCTAAGAAATCTTAATAGACTTTATTATAAGCTTGCCTCCAGTCAAACAAGCAAATAGCAAGATATGCGATGCAATCCTGGTGGTAGTGGATAGATTTTCCAAGTATACGCTATATATCGCTACGACCACAAAAGTAACTAGCAGCGACTTAGCGACTATTTTTATTAAAAATATCTTTTACGACTATAGTGCACTAGAAGGCATTGTAAGTAATAGAGGCACAGTTTTTACTAGCAAATTCTAGGGGACTTTCTGCCACCTCTTAGTAACTAAGCGGCTACTTAGCACTGCATTTCACCCTTAAACTAATAGTTAAACCAAGAGGATAAACTAAATCTTAGAATACTATTTACAAGCCTTTAGGTGCGCAGAACAAACCGACTGGCTTAATTACTTAGCTCTCGCACAATTCACGTATAACACTAGCTATCACACAGCTTATGGCTATATACTAGCGGAGTTGCTGTAAGGGTATAAACCTAGAGGACCGGACTAAGTGACAAAGCCATTGGATATTATCAATTAAGGTGCTGAGGTTAGGGTAAAAGAACTACAAGCTAAACACACAGAGATAAAGTAGCTACTTAGCAACACCTAGGCTTAGTACGCAAAATACTACAATGCTAAGCGTAAGCTAATGGACTTTAATGTTGGAGACTATATTCTTCTCTCTATAAAAAACATTAACTTACGGTGACTAAGCCGGAAGCTTACGGCAAGATATCTAGGACCTTACCAAATTACTAAGAAAGTTGGTTATTATAGCCTTGCCTACCGGCTTAAACTACCTCCAACCCTAAGACTATATAATGTGTTTAATATTATAAGCCTTAAGCTATTTAAAGGCAACCTATGCTAAAAAGAAGCAGCGGTAGCGCAGCTACCTCTTAAGAAGGACACTGAGGTGTATAAGGTGGAACGAATTATAACCTATAAATATAAGGGCAAGCGGCAAAAATACCTAGTAAAGTGGAAAGGCTATAATAAGATAGAAAACTTATGGGTGCTATAAAGAGACTTTACTTTAAAAGATATAATTAGGGATTACGAGTAGTTAATACGCAGCTAGATAGCAGCATAGTTATAAGTAGAATAGGTTAATGAAGAAAGCGCGCGTTTCTCTTCTAGCAAAAGCAAGTCTATTCGGTTAAGCAAAGCTATACAATAAAAAAAAAAAAAAAAAAAAAAAACAATAAAAAAGAAAAGCACTAAGCACGCTATTTCCACACAGCGATATTGCCACTACAATTCCTCTTCCTTGTCCTCCTCCCTAGCCAAATTCCCTATTAAATTAGACAGCGCCTCTAGAAACACGCGTAGCCCAATAGGGCGCAGCAGCGTAGTGGTGGGAGTCTTAGCCTGCCTAGACCTAGAGCGCGTAGATAAAGCATAACCAGCGACCTAGCGGAGAGTTAGCAGCGGCAATAAAACAATAAAAAAAAGAGAAGGGAAAAACTCACTAGGTAAAGGTTCTTGCAGATAAACCGTAGGTAATTGGACTGGTTAATGGAAATAAGTAACCGGTTTATAGACACTAGCTGCTAAATCGCCGCGTCTTAATGGCGCTGTCGCTCTACGGCAAGCTTACACAATAATTGCGCCCTTTTAGTGCGTCCTAGCTTATCTGCGTTCTTCTGCTTATTAAGCGCGAGGTCTAACGCAGAAATGGCGGCAAGCAGACCCTAAGTAGCAAGTTAGCAGCGGGCTTGTAGAAAGCACTAGGAAACTATACTAGAATCTAATAGTACTCTAGGTTATTGGTCTTCTCCTCTATAAGGCGGAAGACTTTGCAGTAAAGATGCATCTAACGCGCGTTTTGCTAAGAAGAAACAGCGAGTTAGTAGCAATACCTAAGCAAAGACATAGGCTAAAGGAAAAGAGAGGGTTTCCTTACATAAGAACAAGTTTTATTATTACGCTTATAGGCAGTGCATTTTGTGCTTACCCCTGCAAGTTAGGAAAGAAAATGCATTAGTAAGAGAATAATAGCTACCTTATAGTAAGTCACTTACTATTAAAGGGGCCGCACACTATAGGAATAGGCACGCCGGCTACAATGTACTACGGCCGCAAATCGTATTCCTCCTTATCACTAGTAGGAGCTTTGGGCCGCAACTTCTAGGCGCAGACCCAATGCCCGCAACGCAAGCAGGGAAGTTCCTCCTCACTAGCAGCGAGAGCGTAGCTATTAGCATTAAACCACAGCCACTAACAAAGTATAGAGTACTTACACCGTAACTGTCATAATATTAAGGGCAGGATCGAGTTCCGCAGCAACACGGCGACGGCGTTTTGTTAAAGGAGTGCGATTCTTAGGAGCTATAGCGGACTAGCTAAAGGTTAGCAGTGAAAAAGCAGAGAGGCAGCTAAGTACTTACGGAAAATTTATCAAAAAAAAACAAGAAGAGAAGAGGCTTATTACAAGAGTAAAGGTAAGCGGCAAAGTAATAAGCAGCGACTAAAAGAACAAGGTTAGCAAAATAGAGAAAAAAAAGTAGAAAAAGAGCGGCAACCTCGCTAGGAGCTTGCAAAGAAGGAAAGACTTACAGTTAGCAATAAGGATAACAGAGGAAAAAAGGTAGGAAAAAAAGGGGAGAAGAGGGTGCTTTTATAGTTATTGGGGAGCCTATAAAGACAAGGGCATTATATGTAAAAGCAATCCTAACTGGGCAATTAATGCGCTTAAATTGGTAAATCATGGCGCAGCAACGGCAGCCTAGCCGCGCATCAGCAGCTATCACTAGCTGCATTAGTAAAGTGAGTTTCTAACTTAATAGCAATACCCTAGAAAAGGAGGGGGCTGGCTGCATTGGACCATCCCCTCCTATAACATAACAAATCAAAGCTATCACGACAATTACGCAAGAAGCTAGCTGCGTTACCGCAGCTTACTTTAAGCCTTAGATTAACAAAGTAAAAGAGAAATAGAATACCTAGATAAGTTAAAGGCTAGGTAAGCAAGACAAGGGAAAAAGAGGACGAATCATAACGCCCGGCAGGCACACCACTATATTGCTACGACTTCTTAGTATAAGAAAAAGTAAGGTTTTGGAAAAGATAAGGCTAGAAGACAATGCTATAATGCAATAACTATAGGCCAGCGAATCAGGACGCTTATAAAGAAGATGCCCCTAACAAGCAGCGTAGCAGCAGCGCAGTTACCTAACCTATAAGAGGCGTGCTAGTTAAAGTTATAACTAAGCGCGGTTAGCAAGATAGGTAACGAGAAGTAAGGGCATTCCTAGATTCGGCTCTATAAGGGAATAAGCTTAACGGCAAAGGCAGGCTTTGCTCTACAAGGGAATAAGTACAATACTAAGGGCAGTAAAACCATTGTGGAGACCTTAGGCAGACAGCGAGACAGCAGCGAGCTCTTAGCGCAACTATAAATCGCTAAGGAGAGGCAATAAAAGGCAGTCTTTACTCTGCGGGGGAATAAGTACAATACCGAGGGCAGTAAAACCATCGTAAAGGCCTCAGGCAGACAGCAAGACAGCGGCGAGCTCTTAGCGCGACTATAAATCGCTAAGGAGAGGCAATAGAAGGCAGTCTTTGCTCTGCAGGGGAACAAGTATAATACCAAGGGAAGCAAAGCCATCGTGGAAGCCACCGGCAAGCAGTGAGCGAGCCGCAACCTATCTACAAGACTATAATTGAGGGCGATTATAAGGAAAGAGGGGGTATTCTATCATGACCGTTCCTCCCTAAGGCTTTGCATACAGCTAGCCTCATAAGGCCTAAGGGGGCATAGGAGTCGCAAGGCACGTGGTGCCCTTGCTACAACCTAGCGGCGCGCTAAGGAGGCATATAAAAGGAGGAGCGCGCACATTTATATAATAGGGCAGAGATTTATACCTTCAAGCACTACCCCCTACCTAGCAGCTACGTCGCAGTGCATCTTCTGTGTCTCAGTCTTCACTCCACTAAGCAGTATCCCGTATCCAGCCTTGACAATAATAAACTAAATTTATTAGGGAGACTATATATAATTCTAATTTATTAAGGACTTCCTAATAGTTTTTCCTATAATTCAAACTCTTTATATATATTACTAAGCTCTTATATAATCCTCTTTTATACTAGCTTATATTAAGGCTTATATTAAGGCTTATATTAAGGCTTACGTTAAGGCTTTTCTTAATAATCTTAAGGACTAGGGCATAGCAAGCATAGCGGTAAGGATTTAATATAATCTTATAAGGCCTTAATATTATTATTATTATTATAATTATTAAACCCTCTAAGGTTAATGTATACTATAATATTACTATATATTATTAGAAATAACTGAGGTGGGTGCTGTAGAGCACAGCTTACTAAGGTAGTGGGCTCAGTAAGCGTGCACGCACAGGTCCACTGCTCTGCAAAGCAGAGCACTGCAGCAAGCTATAGTTAGCTAAATCTTATGTAAAATAGAAGCTTTTACGTTGCTTTTAGTACTATTTAATTCTCTAAAGAATTTATAATAATAATATCTAATAAAAATTATATCTAATCTCTAACTTTATAGGTGTGCGTAGCTAGTAAGAGTGATTCTAATAGTCTATATAGTCGGCGGCTATAAGGGGGTTTTTTACTTCCTTCCCTTATATACCTACTAACCTTATTAGTAAATCCCAGTCGCTAGCTAGGCTTTATAAGCTACTTTTTATTTTCTATAAAATTTATTTATATAGAAAAATAAAAAAATAGACTCATAGCTATATAAATTAGCTGCTAATATACTTACTAATTAGTTAACTTAGTAAAAATCAATGTATATAACCTAAAAATCGATTTTTTAAATAATTATATAGAAAGAAAGCCTAGAATTTAGCAATAAAGAATCTAGTTTTAAAATTCTTTATAAATTCCTCCTTATTACAAAAAACAGCAAAAACTAACGTTATAGGGTAACTACCCTTGCTAACTAAGCTGCCTTTAGCAGCTTAGTTAGCCTATTTAATCCATTTCTCTATAGCTTTACTAGTTACTCTATAAATCTAATCTAAAGTTAGCCCTGTGCCTAATAGCCGTTAGCCTAACCGCGTAGCTGTTAGAATAGGCGTGGAAGGGTAAAAAGTGAAGATTTATAGGGACCTCGTAGCTACGAGCTCCACATACAGTGGGACGCGAAATCTATCTGACCAAAAGAAGGTATCGCGAATTTAGCCGGATTTACCCACATTAGCCTAGTCACTTTATAAAG
>SRPU01000497.1:0-17761 GCA_018360185.1 Claviceps lovelessii | reverse complement strand
TTTGCTTGTCGGTATTCTCCCTTCTCATAACTGGGTGGCGGCCAAGCCGACAAAAGACGAATCATCTGTGACTCCTCTCATCGCCAGTATGTACTCCGAGCTGCGTTTCAATGTATGTGACCGAGTATCACGCCTTCGAGGGCATGCTGCCCAACACAATCTGATAGTTGAAGGCAACCAATAGGAACCAATAGGCAATATTCTGATGATGGAATGACCAGAAACTTGGCCGTTTGTGTTTTCAATTTTCGCTGTGGCTGTGGAGCCACTTGATTGCGCTACGAATCCCGATTCCCAACGCTCTGGGGATTCTAGCGCCAGGCAGCCCAACGTGTTGAAATTTGGACCTTGAAAATGAGATACTACCACAAGGGAGGGACAAGAGAAAAGAGGGTGCGACATCATCTACGACGTGTTTGGCTTGTCGTAGGGCCGAGAAAGTTTGCACACGCGCTGGATCCATTCTCTCAGGTCAAGGTAGGGCGCAAGTCGAGGTAGGTACTTATTCCAAGGAGGTACAGGTAGGCACTTTGCTTGCCCCGTACATTGAGTCGCGTCTGCTGTACATGTGCGGTTTGTGACATACTCATGTACAAACCTAGGTACTCCTATGTATTAGTTCGGGGGGGGGGGGGGCGAGTCTGATCAGCCTGACGCAATTTGGCGCACCTCGGCAAACAGACAGCACCCAACCGGGAGAGACATGGGAGGGTTTCTTTGGCTCTTCAACTGACTTTGGTGAGCACGGAGGATGGTGTGGTTCCAACGCCTCTTGCCGTCTTGTACCGTCTGCCGGTTCGCCGGTTCGCTGTTTCGCTGAAAAGTGTTTCATGTTTTCTTCTGATTCCGTCCGCTCTTTGTGATGCCACTCAAACCCACGCTCCATCATGGCCGTGTGTGCTCGCTGTCGTGTAACCTTGTCATGGGCTTTTCTAGAAGCCACGTTTGGTGGCCAAGAAGGCTAGGTCACCGGGTGGATGCGACAGGCCAGGGAAGCAAATTACCATGACTGACCTGACCGGATGCAATGCTCACGATGCGCGAAAACACGGGCCTGTGTCCAAAGGGCAGACTCGTTTGCTGTTGGAATCACGACAAAGGTGAGCAGATGAGGAGACTCCCCAACCGCGTAGCAAGAGGGCGTGACCGTTGACTCTTTTGCAAGCACTCAAGGGAAAGAGCAGCCCGAGACCAAATTGCCAGACGAGTGCCTGAGCAAATGTGGAGCCAGCCACCTCGAGCTCTCCCTCTCAACGGCGTCCAACGCCACCACGCTCAGCGCCACCACGCTCAACGCCGCCACCTCAACGCCGCCACCTCAACGCCGCTCAACGCCGCTCAGCGCCACTCAACGCCGCCAAGGGGCCAACCGCCAAAACACGTCGTATCGTCGTGTGCGCACGACACAAACGCCCAAACGGCCTCGACTGCCGACAAATCGTCCTGTCTGCCAGGTGCGATGCGATTTTGCTCCAAGGTCCAAGCGTCTTTAGAAAAACCAGGAAAAAACCAGTCATCCATACACAGGTGCATACATGCACACACAGGTGACCCATCACGGCTGCCAGGGTCCGTGGTCCGTTGTCGCTTCTCCAGATGCTACTTGTTACTTTGTCTCCTTTCCTACGTTGACCATCAAGGGTCTTGGGCCGGTCTCAAGACCCCTTACACGGTAGACAAATCCAGCTAGGAGGACGGCAAAGCCCTCGTAGCGCCAAGACCTGTTTTTTTTTTCGATACCGATCCACGGTGGGTGCAAATCGACCGACGAACTACCCATAGGCCGATGACGTCCGTAAAGCAAAGAGCCGTCACTATCTATACAAATTGCCATCAATCGACGTGGTTGAGAGAATACGCTTCAGAGCGACCTGGCTAATTGGCATGATTCAAGAAGTCACAGGTCACAGCGTAGGATCGAACTGAATCTTGTCGTTTCGCTCTCCGCTCGAGCGGCAAAAAAAGAAAGAAAGGAAGGGAAGAAGGAAAGAAGGAAAGAAAAGAGAGACAACAGCGACCAACAAGTCACCAACAAGTCACCAACAAGTCACCAACAAGTCACCAACAAGTCACCAACAAGTCACCAACAAGTCGACAACAAGTCGGCAACAAGCCGGCAACAAGCCGGAACCCTCCCTGGGACAGTTGGATGTGCTCGTCACTCAAAACAAGAGCTTCAAAATGCTGGCCACTGATACGCGTCGTACTTGCGCAACGGTACCGAGCATCCCTGCCTTCGGTAACCAATCCCGCTTGCAGCGTCTTATGCTGACGGTCGCAGTGAGGCAACCGTGCCTCTGGGCCTCATTTCCCGGAAGCCAACCGGATGAGCTTCCTCGATATGTACACATGTATGTATGTGCGACGTACATGGAGAAGAAGGCGTCGAGTTCCACTTGCATACCTACTTAAGTAGGGTACCGATGTATGTGGTATGTGATGTAAGAGATTTCCATGTATCTGCCAGGCGTCGCCACGATGCTGCTCAGTGCTGAAGCAAGAAATTGATCCCCGCCTCCCACACACATCTCACACATTCTCAACGAGTGCAGCCCTTGGAACCCTTTACGTTTCCCCCCCTGTGTTCCAGACGTACTACGGTGGTGTATGGGACATGTGGGCATCGTCACACCTTTGCGGCACAATGCAAGGAATGCTTGTCAGGTTGTTCAATCTCTCTCTCTCTCTCTCTCTCTCTCTCTCTCTCTCTCTCTTTTTTTTTTTTTGCCCTGTGACAGCATCACCAGTGTCCAGTACCTACAACATGTGCACATGTATACTACATACAACGTATCGAGGTCGTATGGTGCACCACATCGACTTTCGGACTGACCCTCGATCCGAGTCCATTTCCAGTTGTGGCGTGATGGAAACAACAAACAAGTAGTTGTTTGGTCGCCAATGGCAGTCCATCAAGATGGAAATGATACGAAGAAGCATGAAAACTTATTTTCACCGGCGTCCATGGCGTTTATTCCCAAGCCCAGCTTTTTTTTATTTTCTCGCCCTTGTGGCCTCGCTGACTCGGGGATATTGCAGTTTGCACGCCCTTGTTGCGGATGCATGCAGGTTAGTTCCCCAGATTTATTTTACTTTTTTTTTTTTTTTTCATTTTAATATTTTTTCTTTTGCGTTTTTATTTATCTTATTGTCTTGTATATATTTCACATTTTCTCTTTCTCATATTCTTGGAGCGCCGCAAGCACGGTATGCTGCCTTGCCGTTGGCCCGCCCACCTTGTTACCAGCGTCCCGGTATCCATGGAACCCTCCGAAATGCACGATTTCTTATATGCGATCGCAAAAGACGGAGCCAAGTACTACCTACCCTTCTGCGGCCTGCCTGCCTGTCAATGGCACACCAAGGTCCCTTGCAGCCGGATCTGCCGGCGTTTGGATGAGCCTGGAGGAGCTTGGAGGAGCAAACTGTGGTGATGTAACACGACGTTTTGCTGGTGTGCGGGCAAAAAAAAAAAAAAACGTATCGAAATCTGCACAGCAAAGACGCCTTGCAGTCCAGGACGGGATGAAACCTCACGAGCGGTTGGTTTCACGCATCATGACTGGGTATGCACGACACAATTTGAGCGACGGATGCACAAGAACTCGGCCCAGGACATGGGACATGGTCGGTCAAGGTTCCTGCGGGAAAATAAAATGAAGTGAAAATAAAGAAAAAAAAAATCCCAAAAAATTCAATGTCAAAAAAGTCAAAAGTCAAAAGTCTACCCGTCTGTCCCCCCCCCCTTTTTTTTTTTTCCTCCCTCTTTTTGAACCCCCCCATCACTCATCTTTTCCGCCCCAATTTTCCAAGTCCTCTTTGCAACAGTACATGTGATGAAAACATGAGACATGCTTACAATCTCCCGCGACTGACACGCAATCGGAAGGCAACAAACACCCTTGATACCTTCTTGTTGCAGGGTTGTCTACCAGTGGTCCTCGACAGTCAAGGTCCCATTCTCGGTGACCAGGAACTCCTCGACGGCTACATCCTTGCCGCCTTCCTTGCCGCACCCACTTTCCTTGATGCCACCAAAGGGGGCTTCGGCGCAGGAGCTGTTGCCGGTGTTCTAGTCGTTGTTGGCTGGGGTTGTCGAAGATGGAGTGGAATTGGGTGGGGGAATTGAGGCGTGATTATCAATATGCTTTGGAGGGGTAGAGAGAAGAATGGTGATGATGATCATGATCATGATAATAAATAACAAAAATGATGATGATAACACTAATGATAATATCAATGATGATGATGATGAGGATAAGAACTTTAATGATGATGATAACAATAATAATATAACAATAATAATATAACAATAATGATGATGATGATGTTGATAATAAAATAATGATGACGATGACGATGACGATAATAATATTAAAAAAGGCGCATGTAAAGACACTAATAACGCTTCATAGCCTACCAACCCCATCATCCCCGCCTCCAACCTCTCAAACATCCGCCACACCCGGTCAACATTCTTGGTAAACACATAAATGGCCAGCTTCATGCCCTTGTCGTTCGCCCGCCGCGTGACCTCGTCTTCCGTGTCAAAAACCGACACACCCAGCAGCGGCGCGAAGATTTCGTCCTGGCTTATGAGCATCTCGTCTGTCCCGCCGGTCAGGATGGTCAGATGCATAAAGTACCCGGTTCCGGAGGCGGAGTCGGCACCGTGGCCAAAACCACGGCCGAGGACCATGGTGGCGCCCTTGGAGGTGGCGTCTCGGGCCATGTGCTCTGCCTTGTGCAGGCCGCGCGGGGTGGTGACGGGGCCGATGGTTGTGCCGCTCGCGATGGCCGTGTCCGGGGTTCAGCTGGGCGGTCTGGCGGACGAGTTTGGTCGACAAAGGCGTCGTGGATGCCTCGCTGGAGGTAGACCCTGTTGGCGGAGATGCAGGCCTGGCCGGCATGTCGCCACTTGAGAGCCATGAGCATTGGCGTCGTCGAAAGACGATGAAGGGACAGTTACCACCGAGCTCGAGGGTGTAGGGTTTGAGGTTTCGGGCGCAGAGGGTGGTGATGAGCTTGCCGACGCGGGTGCTGCCTGTGAAGGTGATTTTCTTGACGAGGGGATGGAGACAGAGTGCTTCGGCGACGGAGGGGGTGTTCAGGGGACGAGGGCGGCCGCGACGCCGATGGGTTGCTTGATGGTGATGCCTTCTCCGGCCGGGCACGGCGGAGACGACAGAGGTGCCGGGGGCGCGTTCCGCCTCTCCGACGAACCACCAGGTGAGGCTAGTTGCATAGTCGATCTCGCCCTTGGCCTCGGCCAGAGGCTTTCCCGTCTCATAGACCAGCATCTTGGCCAGGAGCCATTGGGGTCTTTTTCTTGAGCACGGATTCCGTGAGTCGCGGTTGAAGAAGGTGACAACGGTGTCGCGCCACTTGGCAGATATAGAGCTTAGGAAGTCCAGATGTCAAGTCAACATCAGGAGTCAGAACCAACTTGTCAAGGCGGGCACTGGGGACGACCGGTACGGCCTGCATGCGCGGCATGTGTCTGTTGGCCGTGGCATTTGATGCACATGCAGGAGGGGTGATGCCGGCGCTCAAGGGGCGGACCGGACCGGACCAGACAAGACATCAAGAGCACTTGTGCTGCTCTTCCGTCACAGTATCGTCATGAGCATCGAAAGTGGCACCCATCCGTTCCGCGCCGACCCGACCCATGCGACTCAAGTCGTGGATACTGGTGACTGCAGTGCATTAGCTGCTTTGTGCTTAGATCCGTCCTATAAGGGGGGAATGAACGAACTGGGGACCCATGGCGCAGACATTCAATATCCGACCAACATCTCGGTGTGCATCTCTGTGTACACGTGCCCATCTCGCTTACGAGCATCTTGCGGCACCTCGTTTTGCGGGTTGCCAAAAGTGCCACTGCAGGGCATCCCATCACGACGGTTTTGCGGTGCCCAGAAAGCAGGTGTGTTTCCCGCAACCGTAGAGCATTCTGATAGGACCGTACTTTGCGCTTCCCAGAAAGCAGTTGCGTTTCCAACTGCAGAGCATCCTTATAGCACCGTGTTTTACGCTCCGCAAAAGCAGGTCCTTGCGGCACCATGAGGCAAAGTATCAAGGACACGTGTTTGACATTTGTAACAATCTGTCCGCTACCTGCTCACTCAAAATCCGCGCTCTGTAAAATCCTCCTTTACCACTGACTTGTGTGTGGGGATACTCGCCATATAAACCTCAGACGAAACATTATCCACAAAGCCTCATCACATTGCCCACAAAGCCTTGTTAGGTAGGCGGACCTGTCGGGCGCGTTTGGACCGCACAATCCGTCGATTTCCTCGGGCTAGAAGGGAAACTTGTTTGCGAAGTTGAGCCCGAGGTCGCCCCCTCTTCCGGCACAGTGGATGCTTGGCTGGGACTGCCGTCACCGACGTCGTCTTGCCGCCCGCGTTCTTGAGCGCGCCGTGTGACCCGGGTTTTACGTGCCTGATGTGCTTCACGTACTGCACGCGCTCTCGTGTTTGCATCTTCAATGAAGCGGTCCCGATGCCGCCTTGCTATATCCCTGGCGTTTCGGAGAGCGGTGGCTCCGCGCCGAAAGCTGTTGATGTTGACATTCATGGCCCAGGAATCGATCTCCGTCATGTGGTATCCGGGAGTCCCACCGGGAGCATCAGGTGCTGTAAGGTGATGTGCGTATAGGTGGAGATGCCCATATTGATATGTGGAGCTAAATGTGTACGGAACCCCGTCATATACCGGCTGATGAGTCCCATGATTTTGCAGGGCATGTATGCCACGGCTTCCGTTGGCACCGTCATAACAGGCCTGCCGGTCCGCTACAATGCCACTTCCAAGGGGGGATTTGGCCTCCAAGAAGAAGTTTGGTACCACCGGAACGCTGGCACGCTTGGAGGGTTTGATTTTGCTACCCAGTTCTCGCATCACATCTTTATCGACGGCTCCTGCCGGGGCCCCATCGAAAAAGTCAGGGACAGGAGCGACGGTAGCTTCCCCAGTCATGGATTCAAAATTCTTGAAATGAAGATTGCCTTCGTTTGCGATATTGGCATTCCCCATCATGATTGGTATCGCGTTGCGCATAAGGGTACCTTCCGATGTCGTTCTGTTTTTCCGCTTAAATTCACGAAACGCTGATTCGGAGAACTGAGATGGCGAGAGGGAGGCTCTGGCCGCTGATAAATCTTGCTGAAGGCTGTCCATGCCACAGGGTTCTGGAGTTGCGCGTCCATCGGAGAACTCGTGCTCCTTCGGATAAATGTTGTGTTGGACAAGGTGGGTTTCAAAGTTGTCGTCGTATGCGGATGACTTCTTAACCTTGGCAGGACCATCTACGGCCTTTGGTGTTTCAAACGACATGTCGTGTCTAGCGGAAGGCGGGTATGGATACTGTCGGCAGGGGAGGATTTAGTCCACAGACATGATGGGGAAAGAAATCAATCAACCAACTCTCCTTTTCTTACCCCACGAAGATGGCTGAGATCTGGTCCGCCACGTCTTGAAAATCGGGCGAGGTTTTGAGGGGCTATACCGGCGGCTTCTGTGCGAGTGTGTGCTTTTAGAGAGTGCCGTCGATCGACTTCTCGCAAGGCACGCCGAGTGAGCTTGATCTTTGGCAAGCTGTTCCAGAAAAGAGGCGAGAAGTTGTCGGGGGAGACACAAGTCTCGAACCTAGGCTTTTTCCTCTGAAGGTCCGTTTCTTGCGAGAGGTCGCTTGCTCTGGGTCTCTTTCGGATGTGGCCGCTCGCCATGACGACGAAAGATGAATGAGAAAGGGTGACTTGATAACTGAGGCGGCGGTCAACGTTGGAAGTCAACGGGTGAAGGGGTGCTTTGCGCGCGTGTCAAGAAAGTATGGAGAATTCAAGCAAACGCAGCATGACTGGACGGGAGCGTATCGTCTTCTAATGCAGGCCATCTGTGGTCCCAACAAAAGTCGTGAGAAGGCGTCAAAAAGGCGTCGAGAACTGGGTTGTGTGATGTGTGATGTGTGTTGATTTGACGTGGACTGGGGGCCGATGCGCTAAGCCAGATTTGGCAAGCCCTATCTTTGCGCGGCAGGTACCACGAGAAACGCGAATCGCCTCTTTGTGCATTGAAGCACGGATGTGCGGAAAAAGAACCGCGGTACATTGTACGGTATGTACATATGTATGCACACACATGTACCTGCGCGCCAATCTCACAACGTTGGAACCGTGGAGAAGCGCCATTGTCTTTGTCTTCAAGGCTCAGCCCACAAATACCCGTGCCCACAGCGGGAGAACGGGTGATTTTGGGTACCAGCGGGTCTAGCCAGAATTGCGTGCCTAAGTAGGTACCTAGGTAGGTAGGTACCTAGTCAATAAAGTATAATGGAATCCCTGTTTGATGTTGCAGAGGTACAGGACCAGGATGAGCTTGCCCAATCATGTAGTATGGCGTAAAGTCACCTACGCATTCTGAGTACTCTAGCATTCCTCATAAATGACATGTAGGAAAAAGTCGCTTGTAGGTAGGGCGGCGCTGTTGGCGCTAGGTGGCGTAAGTACGGTTGTAAAATCATTCAGGGTCTGTACTGTATATACCTCCTTACTTACCTACTAGGATAAGCAGCAGATTCCTAGGTGGGTAGATAGGTACCTACCTAGCTGGACAGATGCTGATTCTTAATGGTTCCCCCGTCATTACCTGCAGCAAAAGAAACCACAAAGACAGTCTACCTCAAGCTACCTTGGACCATCTTCCAGACTCACTTCTCACGTCAGGTTCCTGCAAGCCATCAGCGATTAATAAAACAGAGGCGCTGGGTCGTCGTGTTCAAGCAGGCTGGTTGGTTCCGGTCTCTACTACGAAGCTCAAGACGGTCGCGCGAATCGTACGGAAGCGGCAAACCCTACCATTCACTCCCATGAGCCCCATCACAGTGTCCGGTCACACAAAATGTCCGAACTGGTGCATCCCAGCAAACAACATGCTGCCATGGACCCTGGAGAAACGAACCATGGAACCCCGCCCTTGTCTTGCATTCCCGACTGTTTGCTCCTGCAAATTGCATACATGCCGAGACCTATACGCAGCGCCCACCGTCGACCTCGAGATTCACGCCAGTGATAAAGTCGGCCTCGTCACTGGCCAGGTAGCAACAGGCATTTGCCACATCCGCCGGCGTAGACGACCTTCCCAGAGGCACGGCAGACAAAAATAAGTGTGCCCTGCCATCTTGTGTCAGCATGGTGTTTTTTTTTTTCTTCCATTACAAAAGAATGAAAAAGAGATAGATAGACGGAAAGCGAGTGAGAGGGAGAGAGAGAGAGAGAGAGAGAGAGCCATAGATTAAGCAAGACATAGCCCCGTAGACACACTCGCATCCCCGTGCTTCCCACAACAGGAGAAACAGCATTGAACCGAATCTGATGTGGTCCGTATTCCAGCGCCAACGACTTGGTCGCCGTAACAAGAGCCCCTTTGGACGCATTATACCACGTCGACCGCGGACGAGGCCGTATCGCGGCCGTGGAAGCCACTTGAATAAAGCAGCCCCGACGCTTCTCCTTCAGAAAATACCCCGGCAGCAGGACACTCGTACAGACGTAGACGGACTTGACATTGACGGTGAAGACGAGGTCAAACTCGGCCTCGGTGACATGCTCGGTTGGCTTGTTGGGATACGCAGCGCCGGCGTTGTTGACCACAATGTCGAGCCGGCCAAAGGCCCGCAGCGTCTCGGCGAGCAGCTTCTCCCAGTCGCTCGCCCTAGTGACGTTTGCTTTCACAAAGAGTGCATCGCCACCTTCCGCGGTGATGTGGGAGGCTGCTGCTCGTCCGGCTTCCTGGACGACGTCTGCGATGACGACCCGAGCGCCTTGTTGGGAGAATTTCTCGGCGATGCCTCTGCCGAAGCCGGATGCTGCGCCGGTGACGGATGGCCACTTTGCCGTGGAGACATGCAGTGGACATGGCTGAGATTTTGGCCTTTTCCCGTTCTTGTTGCCTTTCCCTTTTGTTTTTTGCCTTTTGTTCCCCCTTTTCTTTTTGTTTTCCCTTTCCTCTTTTCCTTCCCTCTGTGGTGTTGTTTTTGTAGTAAAACAGATGGATTGGGCAAAACAATGGGGGACGAGAAGCGAGACCCTCTGGACAGTCTTGAGCAGAGATGACGTACATGTTACATACATACATAGATTCCTCATTTGTACGCCCCGAGGATGACCGAAATGTACGTCCCTGCTTTTGGGCATCGCGGCGCCAACGAGAACGGCCGCAACGGTATCTGCCGTGTCTGCCGCGACAGCCGCGTCTGCTGCTGCTGCTGCTGGGCCATTTCACAGTGGTGACGCGTCATTGATGCTCTGGACTTTTGGCACCCGCGTGCTGATGAGGGGTTTCGCATTTCGATGAGTGTAGCTCAACTGAGGGTTTTCGAGTGAGCTGACCTAAGGTGAGGCAAGGAGCACAGACCGTTGACCTCGTGCATACGTGTACAGTGCCATCACACTGTACGCACACTGTAGGCCCCGCATCCCTTTGGTGTCCGCAAGGCTACATTGGCGTACCGATCCACCTAGTGCACTAAATAAAGGTACTTACTGTACAGTAGTAATTTATAGTGTAATAGAAAACCTAATAATGCCTTATATTACAAAGAAATAACTTATATATCTTATAATCCTACTAAGATCAATGCAAGATAATACGTTGTTTAGATTAATCAAGGTTATTTAATTTCCTCTAATAAGCTGTCGAGAAAAAGTGGGGTATGCCTGAGTGTAGCCTTGCGGACACAAAAGGGATACGCACCGGCCCTGTCAATGCTACAGAGCAGAGCACAAGGTAACGCGAACGGGCAAAAAAAAAAAGTTGACACTCTACACCTCAACCCGAGACCACCAGACATCACGGCCAGCGGGGAGCATGCGCCTCCAGCCGATAGACAAGTCATCCGACGATGCCTGCTTTGCGCACTCGAGCGGCGGCGGAGGAGGCAGCATGGCAGCGCAACACCATCAAGCAAGCCGCCATCAGCTCGATCAACTCGATCAACTCGATCGACCCAATCATCTCGATGACGTCTTCGGCTCGGCACCAGCTTCCCCAACCGAGACCGCAGCGCACAGCACCTCCCATCCATCCGACATGCCGAGGCTACAGACGGAGCACACAACAGCAGGATACCGCGAAGGCATCACCGTGGCCAAGGAATCGAGCGTCCAAGCTGGCTTCGACGAAGGCTTCAGCCTGGGCGCCGCCCTTGGCGCCCAGGCCGGACAGCTGCTCGGCCTCGTCGAAGGCATCGCCGACGCGCTCAAGACGCACGTAGCAGAGACGGCCGAGGCATCCGCGCAGCTTCTGCGCGAGGCGAGAACGGACCTCAGCACCGACCACATCTTTCGTCCCGAATACTGGGCTCCCGATGGGAACTGGACCTACGACGTCGTGGCCGCGGGTCAAGACGACGACGACGGCGGCGGCGGCGAGCCGGGTCAGCAGATTGTGTTTTCCGACGTGGCCAACGCGCACCCTTTGATTCGGAAATGGAGAACCATTGTTGATGAGCAGCTTCGGAGGTGGCGAATTCAAACGTCTTTGCTGGAGACGGAGACGGCGGCTCGTCTGGATGCTACGGCTGTGACTGCTGAGCCGCTCAACTCGTCCGTCGCAGCGCCCAGGGCAAATCAAACATTGGATTGGTGAGGGGGCGCATTATTGAAAATGCTGTTCGTCAAAGCGACTTGGCCAGGGCGGTGTCGAGCAAAAGAGAAGAAGAGAAGAAAGAAAGAAAGAAAGAAATCAAGAACTCACTTAAAGTCGGAGATGGAAGGGAGGGGAGTAAAATGACGCGCCCAAAAAATGGCCCGGCTGCACCTCAGGGCGGGAGTAGCGGTCCAAACAGGCCATCAAGTCCCCTTCCTTTCACGCTCGCGCCTCGATATCCTCACGAGGCTCTAGATCGAACCACAGCAGAAGCCCAGCAGCCATTTCGTGTTGGCTATTGCCTCCCTGCAAGGCGTCGTCAACCCTCGGTAACGCGCACAAAGGGCAGATGCATCCATTGTTTTGTTTGTAAGCGCTTGCGCCTAGCCGCGCACTAGCTCAATCGTTGGCGTCGGAAGGGTCATCTGGTGGCGGCCATGCGATCACGATCATTTCATCCCTGGACATGCCATGTTCTAGTGCCACGTTGCGCAAATTGCGTCTGTTGCTTCAGATGTCGATTGGCGAAGGATATTTCCGGGGCCAAGAAAGGAGAGTCTGTGATGCGCGAATTTCTCAATGTACAATGCACATGTACATGCAAGCAGAGACAAGGTCTGAGAGGGAAATGGCCACATTATCCGCCCTGTTTTTCGACTGTGGGGGTTTTGGTCTCAGTCGTGAAATTGGAGATGCCCTTGTTTGGACAGGCCACGCGGGATGAGAAACAAACACACAATGGGAAAAGGAAAGAAGAAACAACCAAAAAAAAAAAAGAGACGAGTACAAACGGAGAAAATATAAACAATAAATGTGTATCAAAACCGGGAAATCGGAAAAGAAATAAAAAATAAACGGAAACAGAACGGAAACAGAACGGAAACAGAACGGAAACAGAACGGAAACATGTTCTTCTGCCGTGCAAACCATGGGCCATGCATGCTGCTGCCATCATGGCAAAAACCAGCACGAGTATGTGGTCTCCGTCTTGGCCCAAAACGCCAGACCAGCCGAAAGACTTGACATAATTTTGACTTGATGCCATCACACCAAGGTGCCTGGATCTACGTTAGCGCAGGTACCGACGCGCGAGACAGATCGTGGTGGGCGGCCTAGTGCCATCATCAGATGAATGTACGACGATTTGCGCCCTCGACGGAGGGCAACTCCCCTTTTCTGTTCTCTTCGTTTCCTTTTCCCTTCTTTTGCCCCCCTCTTTTTTACCGCTATCCCCGCTTTCACTTTTGATACGCACTTGAGGTTTCTCAACTACAGACTCCCTCGAAGCTAGTATTCATCCATCGCCTTTTCCCCTTGGCAATTGCTCGCTCCCACGACAGACTCCCTTGACGCTAGTATCGTGAATCCTCTTGGCTCGAATTTCCACGCAGTCGACATGGTGTGCTTGAGCTTCTTGTGAGACACGACCCCCGCGGAGACTGCGTGCGTCTGCGTACAGTCGTTCGGAACAAGCACATTGTCTTGGTTCTGCTGCGCGTGATCCCTAGAATCGAGAAGCGCCGGATGAGTGGATGGGGAGTACGAGGGCAAGACTCTGGCTGTTTGCTCGTGGTCTGAATGTATATTTAAAGACGATTGGGTTCCCACGATGGCAACATGTTTTTCTAGCATCCCATCCTCTCCAGCACAAAGCAGCATCTCGGGGCATTTTCTGTTCTTTCCATCTTGTTCTCTTAATTATATCACACACACACACACACACTCTCTCTCTCTCTCTCTTCGTTCTACGAATCTTGCTTCCAGTCCTCGCGTCTATCCACTCGTTTCGACGCCGTCTACCCTTTTTCCGCGTGTCTACTGTCTACTGCCTACTGTCCATCATCCACCGCCCATCCACCACCACCTCATCAAGATGAAGTCTGCCATGATTGCTGCCGCGGCGCTTGCCTCTGCCGCTTCGGCCCACAACATCAAGCCCCGCGCGCCTCTCGATCTGGGCATCAAGGTGGCCGACGTGCTCGACGTCAAGCTCTGCCTGGACCTGGACGTCAAGCTGCCGCTGGGCATCTCCGCCGAGTCGGCCGGCTGCCCCGACGGCCGCCCGGCGGCCGACCGGATCAACACCTGGCACCCGCCGCACCACGTCCCCATGGACGACTGCGACGACAACGACAACGACGGCTGGCACTACGTGCGCCCCTGCGGCTGCTCGGCGCATAAGCCCCACGCCTGGGGCACGTCGACCGTCGTCCGCGCCGTCGTCACCACCATCGTCAGCTGCGCCCCCTCCGTCACCGACTGTCCCGACCGCGGCAACGCCACCACCGTCGTCGTCCCGGCCACCACCTACATCTGCCCCGTCGCCCTCGCCAACAAGGCCATCGTCCCGGCCTCGACCACCCCCGGCCCCGCCATCGACACGCCCTGCCCCGACCACGACGAGCCGGCCAAGGGCGCCGTGCCCCCGAACAAGGCCCTGCCCGCCCCTCCTGCTTCCCCCGCACCTGCTGCGCCTGTCGCCGCCGTCGCAACCACCCCCGCCGTGATCGCCGCCTTTGTGCCCCCCAAGGAGACCCCCGCTCCGGGCCCCACCCCGGACCTGGTCCCGGCCCCCGCCCCCGCCCCCGTCATCATCGTGGCCCCTTCCGGCACCGGCTCCTACGGCGGCAACACCACCATCCCCCCCGCCATGGCCGCCGCCCCCCAGACAACCCACAAAGTCGGCGCCGTCTTCGCCATCAGTCTCGCCACCTACCTCTTGATCTAAAACATTTACGCCCACAGGCATTCCATTTTTTTCTTTTTTTTCTTTTTCTTTTTCTTTTCTCTTCTTTTTCAAATTCTTTTTCCTCCCAAATCGTACATCTACCATGACCCAGGCCATGTAAAAAAGTACAAACTCTTCTTCTTCTACTTTTATTTTTTTTCCCACCAATTTTGTAATTTAAACCGGGTTTTCCTTCTTCTATACTTTCACTTTGTTTTTTCTCTTTCTTCTCGGAAAGTCACTCAAGGGCATATATCTTGCATTATATACTTGTATACGTGTATACTCGTGCTTACGGACTTGTGGATCGTGGGGGTATGATTGTCTAGCATTGGGCTTGGGTAGCATAGGTTTACATTAATTCTTTACATGTGTTTATTTGTCTCTCTCTCTGTGTGTGTGTGTGGCTGTGTGTGTTGGTGGGAACGATACTTGGAGGGGTCGATGTGGCCTGGAAGTGGTTGTTTGGTGTTTTGAACATGAAAGTATACAAGTATATACATGTATAAATATATATAATATACATAACCGTATAATTATACACACACACACACATCAATGTAGACATACACCTATACATATACCCACTCACACACCGCGACATGATCCACCTTGAACCAACGAGTGATACCACAAATACATCCCATGAATGCGTTGGAAATACACAAACTGTTCATAAACATGACATATTCGTATCGTAGAGACGGAACAGCCTTCAAGGCTAGTATACAATAGTCATGTCTCCCTGTCCACTTGTTTCATTGGCTCGATGCCCAAGTGAGCTGCAATGTTGCACTATGTTTACCGTTCGGCGGCCAGAAATAATTATCAAAGTCACTGTACATGCATCGTGGCTCACTCGCACGTGGTCTCTACAACAGAAGGCTCAGTTACGTATTCCACAGTGAGAAACAGAAGGGAAAGGAGAGAAAAAAAGAATAAAAAATTATAAATATTATTTAAAAAACAAGTTAGAAAAAAAAAAAAAAGTAAAAACCAGTGATTGCTTTCTCTAAAAGAAGAAAAAAAAAATTAAAAAGTAGGCCTATAATTTATATCCTTGGACAGTTACTAATCTAGAATAACTATGCAATTACGCCGAGTCCATCTCAATATAGACCCGGGGTCACACACGCCTCATCCAACATCATAATTGTATCGTCATGAGTAACAAAAGAAATAGACAAGAGCAAAAAAAAAAAACAAAAAACACAACACTTAGCCCATTGACACATTTCGACCCTCCACACCCACAACTAGTCCTCCTATCGCATACTCGCCTCCATGTATTCCTCCAACTTCCTCGCCACATCCTCCACACTGTCGTCCTTGGTAAAAATATCCCCCGAGGCCTCCCAATCGCGGCCCTCGACGCCAAACACCACAAACTTGACCACCTTGCCGTCGTCGTCCATGACCAGTCGTCCCGTCCGCTCGTCCGCCCACGTCAGGTTAATCTGCTTGGCTTCAATGTCCGCGATCCCCACCTCCACCAGAGCATTTGGCAGCGCACTCTGCGCGCTCCTCGCATCATGCAGTCCCAGTCGTCGTCTCAGATCCGCCGACACGCCCAATCTGTTGTGGTAGCGTACGATTTCGCGCCGCAGCGTCCTGACAAACTTATTCAGATTCTGTCCTCCTCCTCCTCCTGCTGCTGCTGCTGCTGCTTCGTCATGCTCGCCGCCGCCGCCCTGCTGTCCACGACCTCGTGAGGACGGTGAAGGCAGATACCTCGCGGCCAGACCGGCCAGCGGCACGGCGGGGGGAACCGTGTGACGGTGGACGCGGAGATACTTGGAACCCGAGTAGGGCCGGTTCAGCATGACGTAGTACGGACGGAGAAACTGCCCGCGCGACATGACCTCGAAGCGGAGGCCGAGGACGTGGCCCCCGTCCACGGCGTGGGGGTCCGGGTCGCGGACCTTGAAGGAGGTGATGGGTGAGGAGATGCGGTAGATGCATTGCTGCATGTAGGCCTGCTGCTGAGTTGAGCGGGTGCTGAGCTTGGCTGCATGAGAGGCTGCTTGGCCGCGGCGAGCGATCGCGGAGGCAGCCGACGATGATGAAGTGGATTGGATGATGAGACGCGAAGTAGAGGCTGAGGAGAGGATGGTGGAGCACTGGATCTGGAGCTGTTTGCGGAGCGAAGCGGCTGGAGATGTATTTAGTTTTTTTTTTTTTTTTTTTTTTTTTTTTTTTTTTTTTTTTTTTTTTTTTAAGTTGTTGCTTGTTTGTTTGTTAAATGCACAAGACTTTGATATATGCCTGTGAAGGATATGTGTGCTACTCACCTTGTTTTCGAAGAGCCGCGATTTCCTTGTCGAGGCGCAAGGCCTCGGCGGCAGGGTCCTCATCGGCCATTCCGAGTAAGTATGTGCGTGTGCGTGTGCGTGTGCGTGTGGTGTATGTTTGTTCTCTTGCGATGCCGTTCCATCGACTACATTCCACATGCACCTCAAGCCATGCGATGAGAGCGATCCACGGAAGGAGGTTCACGCGTCAAGCCGCGCGATAAGATAACATCAAGTAGGATTGATGCTTGTCAGCAGGCCCCACAGTTGGCTCAGTTGGTTCCTGACCGGATCGCAAATTCGTTGTTCCGCCGCCACCTGTCGAGCCACCTGTCTAGCCACCCGTCCCACTCGTCCCACCAAACGCACCAAACGCGGCCGAGCTCCAGGATCCGTCCGCTCCGCCTGGTCCCTGCCCACTGGTTCGCTCGTGCCGGACCAGGCGGAAGCCGACACATGTCCCGACGCATATCCCTTTGGGTGCGGTAAGGCGCCAACTAGGTCACAACAGGGATAGTGCGCCAATAACAGCAGGCCTTAGTACTGTGTACTCTATATTCTATATAGAATAGGTTACGTACCAAGGTACTAGTGACTTCCCCCACTACTAAGATATACATTGTATACCATATTTAGCGGGCTAATGAGAAGTATCTAGCCGTATTGGTGTAGGTGTGGGTACCGTTACCTGGTTGGCGCTTTACCGCACCCAAAGGGATCGTCAAGTCAAGTCGTCCCTTTGCCTTTGCTGTCTTTGCGGACGTCTACGTCTACGTCTACGTTGTCCTCTTTTCCCCTGAGAATATTTGTCATCTGTTCTCCACGTCGGCTTTTTCAGCGTTTCTTTCGAACTCCTTCCGCCACTTTGCCCACTTTGCCCACTTTTGCTCTTCCTAGGCACCCTCTTTATTTTTTTTTTTTATTTTTTTTTTGAGGCCACAGTTGCATTGCTCGCGCAAAAGCTCTCCTCCCGCGATCAGACGCCGTTTGTCAAACATCCAAACCTTTCTTCCCACGCTCTTTTTGGCCACCCGGACGGCGACCGTTTGATCCAAAGGTTCCATTATCCGACACATACAGTTTTTTTTTT
>SRPU01000496.1:0-17769 GCA_018360185.1 Claviceps lovelessii | reverse complement strand
TAGCTAGGCTTTATAAGCTACTTTTTATTTTCTATAAAATTTATTTATATAAAAAAACAAAAAAATAGACTTATAGCTATATAAATTAGCTGCTAACGTGCTTGCTATTTAGTTAACTTAGTGAAAATCAACGCGCACAACCTAAAAATTGATTTTTTAGATAATTATATAGAAAGAAAGCCCTAAATTTAGTGATAAAGAATTTAGTCTTAAAATTCTTTATAAATTCTTCCTTATTGCGAAAAACAGCAAAAACCAACGTTATAGGGTAACCACCTTTGCTAACTAAGCTGCCTTTAGCAGCTTAGTTAGCTCGTTCAATCTATTCCTCCATAGCTTTGCTGGTTGCCCTGCAAATCCAATCTAAAGTTAGCCCCACGCCTAATAGCCGTTAGCCCGACCGTGCGGCTGTCAGAATGGGCGTGGAAGGGCAGAAAAGGTTAAAAAGTAAAGATTTGTGGGGACCTCGCAGCTGCGAGCTCCACGCACGTGACCTTCGGTCGGATTTCCGTGGTTGTGCCGCGCGCGCGCGCGCAAGCTTGCTGGCTTGCACTGGCTTTGCTGGCTAGCAAAGCCCCCCCTATAAGATGCTTCTATAAGCGCTATAATTATAGCACTAATAGTGAGGAATCCCCTGTAAATAACCCTGTTATTTTCAACATTTTTTAATTATAATATTTATATCTTTAATATAGAACTTATAGGGTAGAAAAACTATATATTTTTTAAGACCTTACCTAATAATTCTACCTATAGTAATAAGGGTAAATTAATTAAGCTAATTATTCTTATATTTTATAAAAAAAATATATAAAAGTTTATAAATATTACTTAGGTGCCTTTACTACTTTATTTTTATTTAGCCTTTATTAATTTTTCTTATTTTTATATAGCTATCTATATTAAATAAATAAGGGTTAAAGTAAACTATATAGAATAGCTAATAAAATCTTAGCTAAAAGATTATAGGCTATACTAAGAATATCTAATTAAGTAGTATAGTAATAAGTAATATTTTTAAGGTTATATAAAAATTACTAGTTCTACTATATAATTTAGTAATTATAGTAAGAAAAGGTAAACTTTATAAATAAAAATAGTTTACTTTACTAGGCCTAATATATTAAATATCTTAGGGAATTCTATATTGCTAAGGGATATAGTTAGTTATATTAGTAACTCATTAAATGCTTTAAATAATAAAGAATTAAGGGAAATAAATATATAACTTTTTCTTTATAAATAGAATAAAATCTATAGGCTTCTTAGGTAAAGAAAGGAATAATATATCTTATAGAAATATAAGTAGTTATAAGAAGGGGACTTAGGGTAAAGGGATAATATAGGCTTATATAAGTAAAGAGGTTTTTTAAAAGGTAAGGTTATAAAAGAAGAAGAGAAGAGAGAGGAAAAAGAGATAGGAAAAGAGGTATATAAGGCTATGTTTATTATAATAATATAACCTAGCGCTTAATTTTATTAAGAATAATAAATGCCTAGGAGACTAAGTATTAGGTAGACTATTTAATTAATTACTAGCTATTAGCTTTAAGTTAGTAATTTATAGTATAATCTTTTTTATATAGAGTTTTTTAAATATATCTTCTACTCTCTTATTATTTTATTATTTTTTTTCTTTTTTTTATTAACTTTTTTTTCTTTAAATACTTTATTTTTTTAAATACTTTAATAGTTCTCTTTATTATAAATTATTTTAACTAGCCTTATTCTTAGCTTTTTAATATCCTTAATATTATTACTTAAAAGGTTAATAAATAATTCCTTTTTTCTTTAAATAATTTAGTATAGCGTAATAAAGGCATAATTTTTTATATAATAATTAAGGCCTATATAGTATATAATTTATCTAATTAGATTATAGAGATTAAAGCTAATAACTCCTAAGTTTTATTATTTTTTTTAGATTTTAGTGCTTAGTAGCACTAAGCTTAGTAAGGGTAGTATTCCTATATATTCTTTAATTACTATTTAAAGAAAAAAGCTTAAGAATTAGCTATAATACTATATAGACTTTTTTAAAGTAGTTTCCCCTTAAAAGGACCTTTTTAAAGAAATTCTATATACTTATTCTAAACTTTAAAAGCTTACTTATACTAAAAAATAGCTTAGTAGTATTATTATTTTTATAAAGCTTACCTATCCTTAGGGATTTTTTATAATAGTAGTTATAAAACACTTTAAATAAAAGCTATCTTTCCTTATATAAATATATAGAATAATAAATAAGGCATTTTACTTTTTTTATATTAATATATATTTTAAAATAGTTACTACTTTTAATAAGTATATAAGCGCCCTATATTATAAATATATTTCTTTTAGAAATATTTATAATAGTGCCTATAGTAACTATATTTAAAAGTCTAAGAGCTATAAGTAGGTATATACCTAGGGATATTATATAGAAGCTAGTAATACTTATTTCCTTATACCTTTCTTAAAAAAAAAGGCTAAGGAGGCTAATATAAGGAATCTCTTAAATATTAAGTTATTTAGTTATAGTACTTTAGATAGAAATATAGCACTTATTATTTTTATTAATATCCCCTTTCCTTATTTTATATTATAATAGAATTAAAGGGTCTTAGTATAAGAAGATACTTATAATAAATAAAGGAGGAAAGTAAAGCTAAATTTAAGTAAATAGACTATTTAATTAGAGAGAAAATAAAATAAAAGAGAGAAATAGAAGAAAAGAAATAAAGAAATAAAAAGAAAAAGAAAAAAAATAAATAGGGAAGGGTTAAACCTTTAGTATATATAGTTAGTAAATAAGTCCTTAAACAATTAGTTAAATAATTAATAAAGTATAATATAAAGGCAGAATTAATTAATTAAATAATATAAGTAAAGATTATTAAGCTCTTCCCTCCCTAGGTAATAAGGTAAATTAGGCCTTATTACTAACTAAAGGTAAAAAGAAAGAAAAAAAGCAAGAGTTAATAAATATAATAATAATAATATAGCAGATAAAGAAATAATAGGGTTTAATAAATATAATAGGTTAGGAATTAATTAAAAGGCAGTATGCCTAGTATTTACATTATTACTCTTTACTAAGGCCTAGAATTTAAACTTTAATTTAGTAATAAGGGTACTATTATAGTAGCATAGGTGCCTTCTTATCTAAAGACTCCTTATCTTTTAAGATACCCCTTAAAAGAGAAGGGTTGTCTTAATAGGCAACTATTTAATTAAATATCTTATAAGTAGTATTTACTAGCAAAAGGTTTTAAAGATTATTATTTAAGTTATATAAAATAGGTTCTAATTTAGCCTATTATTATAATAGCTAGTATAACTAACTATTTATAAAAAAAGCCTACTAACCTTTATTATTAAGCATAAATTTCTTAATGTAATTACTGCTAATTATTCTATTAAGTATAATGCTATTTAGGGTCTAGAGTCTATAGGCTTTTATAACTAATACTTAGCTATAAATTTAGAAAGGCCTATTTTATCTTATTATTAACTTCTAGGTAGAGGATATATCTATAGATTAGTATATATTATAAATAAAAATAAAATCCCTTATAACTAATTAATTAAAAGGTTTTTAGATTAAAGTAGCTTAGTTTTTATTTATTTTTACTATAAGTCCCTTTTAAAACTAAAGGACTTTATTTCTTACTATAGCAATATCTTCTTCTTTTTACTAGAGAATATAGATCCTAGCTTTAAAGAGATTTTATACTATAGTTACCTTATTTTAGTTAATAAGTTACTAGGTTAAAAATTCTACTTTAAAAGATAGTAGGGGCTTCTATTTATATATAAGGTAGAAGGCTAATTATTTATAAGAGGATTTAATTATAATATAATTAGTAAGAAGAGCTTATTTAAAATACTTTACCTACTTTCTATTAAAGCTACCTATCTTTATAAGTATAAATACTAAGGATTAATACCTAGCTTTTATAAAGCTATTTACTTTAAGGTTATATTTAAATATTTATATTTTCTTTATTTCTAGCTAAGCTAAGGCTTTACTTAGCTTTCCTCTTATTTCTAGTTCTTTATTATAAATAATAAATAAAATTAAGCTAAATTTATTAATTAAATTATTAAAGAATTTTTAAATAGCTTTAATAGTAGTAGCGTATATTAGTATAGCTTTAACCTAGCCTATAAGGTTATACCTAGCTTTTAGGAGATATTTATAGCTATAATTAAATAGTAGGTATTAAGTATTAATATAAATCTTACTTATAGGGTTACTTAAAGTAATAGGTATTATAATTTTATATAGGCATTAGGGCGTATATTTTTAATAAACTTTATAATAATAAAGCATTTCTTAAGCTATATTCTATATTTTCCTTTAATAATACCTTTAATAGGCTACTTAATAAATTATTTCTATATCTTTATAAGCTATTAAGAAATAAATAGCCTTAATAATTAATTACTACTTATTTAGATTATTTATAATAAGTATAGGGCCTTTTATAATACTAATAGGCCTCCTAAAGAGCTTTCTATCTTTAAAAAAAAACCCTAAGGCCCTTTTCCTTAGGTAATAAAAATACTTTACTAATTAATTAAATAGTTTCTTTAGCATTTAAAGGTAAAGAATAATTTACTTTAACTTAAGGTTATAAAATATAGTTTCTACCTCCCTAAATTAGTTAATATTAAGCTAAAGATTAATAAATTCTTTAATATTTTTTTCTATAACTTTATTTAAATTATTAAAAGGGCCTAAGCCCTTTTATAATAGCTTATTTATAGCTTAGTTTTACTTTCTAAGAATATATTAAACTATAAAGTTAAAAAAAAGGATATAGCTAAGCTAGTAAGTAATAATAGCACTAGGGATATTATTAATAATACCTTAAAGCTAATGCTTTAGCACTATTAAATTAATCTTTAAAATAAAGGAAACTCTAAATAAATAAATATAGAGTCTATAAAGAGTATAAAGTAAAGTATAATATTCCTATTTAGTTATATTATATTTAACCTTAGCATTATTCTATATACCACTTTTAAACTATATAGGGTATTACTTACCTTAATACTCTTAAGAGAGAGCAGCACCCTAGCTAATATTACTAGCATTAACTATAAATATAATATCTTTATAACCTTTAGTTAAATTAATTAATTATAAGGTTAGGGCATTAATTACTATATTAATTACCTTCTTTATTACTTTCTTATATTTTATACCCTATATTTATTCTATTTTCTTATATAAAAGTATTACTAAAAGTAGTATAATTATAGTAAAATAAAGTATTTAAAGATAATAAAAGGTAGTAAGGCTAAGAAAAGAATATATATCCCTTAGATTATTATAAGTAACCTATTTCTTAAGCTTAAAAATCTTTTCTTTAGTAGGCCTATAACTATATATTTTATAGAGATATTTAATAATAATAGCTATAGGTTAATAGAATTTATTTTTAACTATAAAGGTAGTATAACTAGTAAGTTTAAGGTTTAAAAGGATATTATCTAAATTAATTAAATATTCTATAATATATTTTTAGACTTTAGGCAGAACCTTAGTATTATTATATATAGTAATAGGTCCCTTTATAGTAATATTATTAAGGAAGGGCATATAAATATAGAGTATTAAGTTAAAAAGAATATACTTTATAATTCTAATAAATTATATAATTAAGTTTATAGCTCCTTAAGGTAGGTAGTAAAGCCTTAAAAGTCCTATAAAAGTTATAATTATAGTAAGATTCTAGCTTATATTAGCTAACTTTACCTAATTATATCTAAAAAGAAAGTTAATAAGTAAAAGTATCTTATATATTAAGAATTCCTTACTAAATAATTTAATACCTTATAAAATACCTATATTCTAAATAGTAATATTATTATACTTTATAGTAAATAGAATTAACCTAATCCCTTTATTTTTCTTTATAACTAAAAAATAAAGGTTTTAATAGGAACTATATAATTCTTTTAGTAAACTATAATTTAGCTTTTTCTTTAATAATTTAATTAATTTTCCTTAAAGGGTATAAGAAATTAGAATTAATCTTACTTACTAAACTAAGTGCTTAATAACCTTAATAACTTAAGGGGGTATAATAAAAGGGTTAACCTTTTTAATATTAAATAAGTCCTAGCCTAAAGTAGCCTCCTTATTACTAAGGATTTCCTTAAAAATATTAAGTTTTTAAGGAATAAAATATTTTTTAGTTTTATAAACTATTTAATTAAGTTTTTTTTAAGTTAATTAAAATCCCCTTAAATATTTAAAGAATTACCTTATAATAAATTTCTTATACTTTTTATTAGTATTAAAGTATACCTTAACTTTATTTTACTTTTTTATTTTTTATTTTAGGTCTTTATTAGAAATAGACCTATTAAAAGGAATATTATTAAGGGAATATACCTTTTAACTAATATACTTATATATAGTGTTTACTATTAGATTAAATAATTATATATAGTAAGATAGCTAGATTTCCTTAGTAGCATTATTTAATTAGTTAGTCTAATTAATAAGGGCTTATTTAAAGATAAGCATTATAATTTTATTCTCTTTTTTTTTAATAATTAGTATTAAAATCTTATTTTTTTTTAGTTTAAAATTTATTTTTTTTATACTATTTAATTAAATAGCTTTAACTTTTTATTTAACTTTTCCTTACTTATTATAAGTAAGTTAATTATAACCTTTAAGGGTAGTGCTTTATTAATTATATTCTATATAACTAATCTAGTAGTATAAGATATAACTATAATATTTTTAAAGTAATATTTTATTCTTAGCTCCCTATAGCCTTAGCTATAATTAAATAATATTTATACTTATTAAATAAATAGTATTCTTAGAATTAAGGGGACTAAAACTATATTAAGTACTATATAAAAGTATATTAATATTTAAATATTACTAAGAAAGAGTTTTATATAAACTTTTTCTTTAAGTTTAATAATATTATTTAAGTAAAAAGTACTATTAGCATTAATATTTATTAAATATATCTTTAAACTAGCTTTATATATAAATTCTTTTATAATTAAGTTCCCTTATAATCTATAATTAATTAAGGCTAGTATAAGTAATTTTTTTAGTTTTTTAAGGTAAATTTATAGGTAAGGGAGGTCTTATAAATAGTTTATTATTATATATAAATAAACTACTTTATAAATCTCTTCCTTATTATTTAGCGCCTAACTAATTTAAGCTAAGTTAGTTTTAATATAATTAAATAAATTATAGCTTAAATAAAGTAAGTTAGTATAGAAAGTTTTTACTCCTAGCCTTTCTTATAGTTATTTCTATAAAGCACTACTAACTTTAACTATAGTATCCCTAACTAGTTATATACTAAGTTTCTTAGTATTTTTTCTTTTATTTTTTTTAATAAGCTTAGTTATAGTTTAAATAATCTAGCTTATTATTCTTTAATTAAATAATTCCTATACTTTCTAATACTAATAGTCTTAAGGTTAAATTACTTTAACTAACTTTAATATTTTATTATAATAAAAAACCTTTTTAATTTCTTTAGTATAGATAAAGTATTTACTAATAGCTAACTTAGCTAATAATAAAAAAAGCTTAAAAAGGTTTTATAAGCTTATACCTATCTTTTTACTAAAAACTTCTTTATATAGCTAAGTAATAAAGTAGTTTTATAAAGACTTTTTTCTATATTTAATAATACTAAAGCTTTTCTTTTAAGTTTAATTTACTAGGAAAGTTTATAAATAATTCTTAACTAAAGGTTTATTTATAATTTCTTTTACTTAAGCTCTTTTAAATATATTAATATTAATAGCTATCTCTATCTTATAAGGCTTCCTAACCCTTTTTAAGGTTATAACCCTAGTTTTAAGCTATAGTTTTTTTATTAAAACCTTAGTAAGTATAGGTTTCTATTATTTAGGTTTATAAAGTAAAAGGTTTAGTTATTTAGTAATATTATTTATAACCTTTTTCTTATTAAATAATATTATTTAGTAGTTAATAGAAATATTCTTATAGCTTAAAACCTAATTTATAAAATAGTTAATAATATAGTTTTTAAAGTGCTTAACTTAAAAAATAGCTAGGTAGTAAATATAACTCCCTATATTAAAGAATAAATTATAAAGAATTAGTAAAACTTAGTACTTTAATAAACTATTCCTAATAGTAAGGATTTAAGCTTAGGAGTTATATTATATAAACTTAATCTTTTAATTATATTTTAAAAAGTTATAATAGTTAAGGTAGTAACCCTCCTTATTATAATAAAAGTAGTAATTAAAGTGCTATTTATTAGCACTAAAGATATTAAAGTAAATATTAATATACTTCTTTTATTCCCTAGCTTATACTATATTATAAAATATTAAGCATAGGAATTTTAATATTTTATTTATATAGTATAAGGGATTAGATAATTATACTTAACCTTAAAGTATAGTAATTTATAATTTCTTAAGTTTTTTAGTTAAAGTATTAATTTAATCTTTATAGCTATTACTTTTTTTATTTTAAAGTAAGGGTAAAAGTAAGTTAATAGCTAAAATATTAATCCCTTAGGGGTTTTTAATAATAAAAAGGGCTAATTAAAGAATTTTCTTATAATTAAATGCTTAGTTATTAGTATAAGTACTAATAGTCTTAATAAGGTTATAATTCTTAAGTTATAAATATATCTTTATATAATTATTTAGCTTAACCTATAAAGCCTTATATTTCTTATAAATAAACTACTCTTTACTAAACCTTTACTTATTTATAAAGCTAATAATAATTTAACTAAGGATAGCTTTATAAATATATATAAATTATATAGAGAGAGTCTTTTAATTATTAGAGAAAGCCTTTAATATTAATACTTAATAGTATTATAACTATAAATAGATATTAAAGAATATTTAAAGGCACTATATATTAAGCTTTTTAAGCTAATTTATTATACTTTTAATTCTTTTTTAAGGGATAGCTTAGTACTAAAGAAGTAAGGCTTTCTTAGTATTTTACTAAGAATATATAATTATAAGGGTTTTAATATTCTTATAAAGCTTAAAAGTAACTTCTTTTTTAAGTATTTAGTACTATTTATTATTAAAAAGGCTAAGGGTATATATCTTTACCTTAAAGTTCTTTAGAAAATCTATAATATTTTCTTTAGTAAACTAATTAATATAATAATTACTTTAAAGGGATATAAAAGTGCTTTACTTACTAAGGGTTTTTCTAAAAAGCTTAGTAAAGGTTTTTAAATTAATACTTTTAATAAAATTAATAAAATTAAATATATTAATAAAAAAAGGGTTTTCTTTTAAAGTAAGATTAAGTATTAGTTATTCTATACTAATTTAGTTAAAGAAAGAAAAAAAGGCTATTAAAATTAGTTTAAGCTATTCCTTAGGGCTAATATTATTAAATATAAATATAAAGATTAAATAAATTAATTAATTAGGAGGTTTTCTTTCTTTATAAATAATTTATCTACTATAAAATATATTATATTATTATTTAATAAAATTAATTAGGCTATCTTTCTTTATAATACTATATGCTAAAACTAGAATTCTAATAAAGGAATTTTAGGTTATAAGAAGGAAAATACCTATAATTAATATAATAATATAAAATTTAATTAAATTAGATATAATTAAATAATCTATAGCCTCCTCTACTTTAGGGAGAGGGGTAATAATATTCTAGGCAGGTTCTAATTAATTCTCCCTTTTTCTTAATACTTAAATTCTATTAGGTATAATCTAAAGGGAGGTTCTTTCCTACACTAATTAAGTTTTATAATATTTTAATGCTTCTAATTAGATAATTTAAATGCACTATAGCGGTTTTTCTATAGTTAATTGTCTTAGTTTTATAAGTCTAGCTAGTTATAATAAGGTCTGGCTCTGGATTAAGGTCTCTAATTATACTTTATCGTTCCTAACAACGCAATAGATTCATAGAGACCAGAAAATATATTCTGCCCGGGCGAAACCACCATTTGTGTCGGGGGAAAAGAGAACTCCTAACTAACTTGACGGCCGCGGGCAGCTGCAAGCTAGTGCGGTTATAAGCTTATTAGCTGGCTAGCAGTTGTTGGAATATAAGAAAAAGAAGAAAAAGAAGAAGAAAAAGATAAAAATAAGCATCCAGGTCATTGGATTACGGTCCGGCACCGACTATTAATAGTAAAGATCATCAAAAATATATCATAATTCAAGACCCTGTAACCTAGCTTACAGCTGCTGACAGCTGTAAGCTAGCCCTGCCAGGGGTTGAACTTTAAAGGTTCAAGTGTGGGTGGTTTTCTATCTAAGAATTTGGCAATTTGCATTGCTTATATACTGGAAGGAAGTCACGTGCCTGCAGTTGCTGCCAGCTGTCAGCTATGTGTGCGGCTGCGCGCAGCTGTTAGCAATCCTTAGGGCTAAGGATCTCTGGCCCCGACACAATATAAACCTAAGACTAACTAAAGTAAGTTTATAGCTACTAGGATTTATAATAATTTATAAATTAAAATAGAATCCTAAGATATTAAAATTAAGTGTTTATTCTAAATTTAGAAGTATTTAAATTAGTTTTATTTTAAATTTATTATAATAATTTATTAGTAGGCTATTTTAATATAAAAAGGATATTAGAACTCCTTAAATAAAAGTTTTATTAAATAAATCTATATACTAAAGTTAAAGATTATATTAAGTCTTATACTATTTATTAAAAAACTATAGCTAAAAGATATAAACTATATAGGAAACTAGAAAATTTACTTATTTTTAATAGGCCTTAAATAGAAATCTTAATAGATTTTATTATAGAATTACCTAAAATAATTTAGAAGAAAAATATAGTTAATTCTATTCTTATAATTATAGATAAATATACTAAATATATAATATTCTTTCCTATATTATATTTAATTACTATAGTTAAGCTAGTAGAATTGTTTTATAATAAGGTTAAACTTATATTTAGTGCGCTAAGAGGAATTATTTCTAACTAAAGTAGTGTATTTACTAGCTAATTTTAGTTAGAATTATATTTTATCTCTAAAATTAAATGCTAATTATTAATAGCATTTTATTCTTAAATAGATAAATAAATAGAAAGAGTAAACTAAACATTAGAATTTTACTTATATATATTTATTACTAAATTAGAATATGTTTAGCTATTATTATTAAAAACTATATAATTTATATATAATAATGCTAAAATTATAACTATAAATATAAGCCTAAATATAGCGCTAATAGGTTATAACTTAGAATTTTAAATAATTAAGAATAATTCTTTAGAAGGGGGAGTACCTAAAGCTAGAAGCTAAGTATAGAAATTGTATATACTAAGAAGTAAATTAGAAGTATAATAGGTATAAATAAATAAATTATAGATAAAATACTATAATTAAAAGCATTAGGAAATAACTTATAAAAAAGGGGATTTTGCGCTTCTAAGCATAAAGAACTTATAATTTAAAGAAAAAAAATAGAAATTACTTTTAAAATTTATTAGCTTATTTTAAATTTTAAATAAAATTAGAAAATAGGTATATAGATTAGCATTGCTAAACTAATTATCCTAAATATATAATATATTTTATATTAGTTTACTTAAAAAATAAACCTTTAGAAATAAGGAAGAAAAATAAAATTTACCTATTCCTAACTTAAATAATAATTCTAAAGAATAGAAGGTTAATTAAATTAAGTTGCATTATTTCTTTTAAAAGGAATTATACTACTTAGTTAAATAGAAGGGATAGCCCTCTAAATATAATTAGTAGCTAGAAGCTATAGCATTATAAAATGCTAGTAAATTACTAAATAAATATTATATAATATTAACTAAATCTAAGAAGAGTAGAATTTATAAGGGGCTCTAAAGATATAGTAGACTATAAAAACACCCTTTAGAGTAACCTTAGATAATTCTTATAAGAGTTAATAGCTATTTATCTTCACTAGCATTCACTTATTATTATTCCTATTTCTATAAAAACTTTTTCTTATTTTTTTTTTTAAAAAATATATATTTAAATTATATTTAATTGCTTAATTATTTAAAGTCTCTATAGAAATTCTATTTATAGTTGCAAAAATATCTATACCCTTTATTTTACCCTTTAAAATTATAAGAAATTTAATAAAAACTACTACTATTATTTAATATATCTCTAAGTAATAATTAGGGCTAGTGAGGTAGGGAATATAATTACGCTAGAATGCCTTATAATCTTTATTAAACTATAGAAGAATTAGCATAATATTCTAGCTTAATTTAGTATAAAAAGGAAAAGGGGAAAACTTATAAGCTTTTTTAGTATTATAAATAAAGTTTTGTATATAGTTTGCGTAATAGCCACCTTAGTATTATATTTTTTAACATTTTCCTAAGATTTAGAAATAAATTAAAATCTATTTAACCTATTAAAAAAAAAACAAAAAAAAATTTATTTTACCTTAGACTATTTTTAGTTTATTTTAAAACAATTTTCCTAGCAATAGTCTAATATAAATTATATAAATAATATAAAAAAATTATAGAAGTTTTCTTAGATTTTTAATTTAAGTAGTATAAAATCTTTATTTATAAAGAGAATTAAGTTATAAATAAAAGTATATGCCTTTATAAAATTATTATAGTAAATAAATAGAAAATAAGAAATCTAGCTAAATTAGTAAAAAATTAGTAAAAAATTATTACTAAATATAATTATAATATATACACTATAATAAAAAGTAGTAAATAAAGTGTAATAATAGTATTTAGTGCTATTAGAAATATCCTTATATATAGTTAAAAGAGTAATAAATTATTCCTTTTTTACTGCTATTTTTAAGAAATTTAGTGTTATTCTTAGATACTAAATACACTCCTTTATATAAATAGAAATACTATTATTATTTAAAACTTGTTTTATATAATTTAATATAAATTTACTAGACTTAGTGTATAAGGAAGAAGTAATTAAAGTTAATTATAAACCTTTTTTTAGAGTTATATAAATAACTAAAACCCTAAGGGATTTAGAGGTAATACTACTAATATATATTTTCTTAATGCCTTTCTTAGCTAATTGCTTTAATTTTTAAGCCTTATGCTTTTTAGCATAATAATAGGTTTAGAAAATAATTAGAGAATTAGAATTATAATTTAAAATATTAATGTTTTATATCTTTTTTTTACTAGATTTACTTAGTATAAATAGAAGATTTTAACTTAGTAATAATTTTATATTTAAACTTAAAATAGAATTCTAATATACTTTAGTATATAATTTAGTAGTAAAATAATTAATTTAACTATAACCCTTTAATGAATTAAAAGTAATTATATAGCTTATTAAAAGAATAAAATTAATAAATAAATTATAAATAAATAGAGGGCTAATACTATTTATACCTAATTCCTAGGGACTATAAGGGAAATAAAGTTTTAATAATTTAGTACTATTTAATTAATTTATAATTTCTAATTCTATTATAATTAAGTAGTAACTATATAAATTACCTAATAATTTAAGCTTCTAAACTTTCTAAGTTCTATCTTTTAAAGGTTATACGCTATATATAGGCATTTTAAATGTTTTTAAAGTTAATTTAAATATTCTAAAAATATAGTATAAATTAAATAGAAATTTATTTAAAATATAATAAAAAAATAAAGAGAATACTTTTTAAAGAAAATATTTATAAAGAATTAAAAGTATATAAAATAAAGGAAATTATTAATAATATATATAGGTTAAATAAAAATAAATGCTCTAAATTAAACCTATAATCTTATAGAAATTTAAATATATTAAGGGGCCTATAATAAAATATAAATAAATAATAAATTATTACCTAATTATATTAATATTAGGTTAATATTATATTAAAGGGGGAATAATTATTATGCCCTATAGAGTTTAGACTAATTTAGCTATAAATACTAAAGTCCCCACTATATATATATTTAGTTATAAGTTAGGCATAATTCCTATAGAATTCTAAAGTATATAATTAATTAGAATACTTTAAATATATTTACGTTAGAAATATATTATAGGAATTAGTATAAATTCCTAGGGGATTTAAGAGAGAATCCTTATTAGAATATAAAAAGAAGAATAAGTCTTAGCTTAAATATATAACTAGTCCTACTACTAAATGCATACAGATTCCTACTATATTCGTCCTACCTAATCGCCCCTGATTCCTAAGCGACTAGCTTAACAATTTTATAAAATAAAGCTTTATAAAGAAATTTTAAATTATTAAAAAACTTATTATAATTAATAAATATTATAGTGACCTACTAAAATAATAGTATTTTTTGAGAATAGAATAAGTATAATACTTAGTACTATATAGTAGAGAAGTAATTTTTTTAATATCTATTTTTATTAATTAAATATAATAATTTAAAAATAATAAAATGAAAAATTAAAAACTTATTAATTAAATAATATATTCTTATTAGGGATTTTATTTAATTATATAACCTTTATAAAATAAGACTAAAATTTTACTATCTTAAACTTATCTCCTTTTATTTTTAGCTATTTAATTAAAATTACTATTAAATTAAACGTAATTTCTGCCCGTCTGAGTGATGTGCCCGTTTGAGTGATAAGCACCACCTTTAGGTGGGGCGTGGCGCGGGTAGTCTCTATAACGACTCGGGCTCCTGGAATTTGCATGAACAAGATTTCGATGCATGCAAGATGTGGTTCGTGTGTGTGTCTTGGTTGATAAAGGAATCACACACGAAGGGATGAGTACTGCCCTCTTGGTGGGTGCAGCGTATAGCTATAAGAGGGTGCACACGCTGCGCTCGCCTATGTTGAGGAGCACATTTAGCATACATACTCCGCGTAGTGTATAGATAGTTTTATACACAATAGGATGCCAATGGTATCGCCCAGGATTTTTCTAGATACAAGGCCGTCGTGTAATATTCCGTTTTGGGCTTAGCGTCCTGCATGCGCCAACTACCCGTTGTGGGGTTTTCTTGCTTACTTGCCAGGCGCAGGGACGACGGGCCCCACTCAAGCGGGAAAGCCCGGTAAGAGGCGCAAAAAAAAAAAAAAAAAAAACACTGCCATTGGGAATCATCGGACAACACGTCAATCAACAACCAGCAACGACCAAACACGCATCCCAAAGTCACGCCACGTCTTCCCCAAAACGCCCCACGCCTTACCGTCCTGCGGCTTCCCGCATCAAAGGGGAACAAAATAAACAAATATATAAAAAAAAAGCGCCGCACCGCACCACCATGCCTCTCGACACATCGACCTACTCGCTGGCTCTTCTCCGCGTCGACGGCCGTCGCTGGAACGAACTACGTCGTATACACGCCCAGATCCGGACGCAAGACGCCGCCGACGGGTCCTCCTACTTCGAAATGGGCAACACAAAGGTCATGTGCGTCGTGACGGGCCCGTCGGAGCAGCAGCAGCAGCAGCAGCAGGCGCCGGCGCAGCGCAGGGGAGGCGGCCAGGCAGGCGGCCGAGACGGCGCCTCCATCAATGTGAATGTGGTGGTGGCGGGATTCTCGAGCGTGGATCGCAAGAAGAGGGGTCGCAATGACAAGTAAGCAGATGGCGGGACGCAGCCGTTCCCGAAAAATGCAAGGATCCACGCTGACTCCCAATCTTCACACAGACGGGTCCAAGAAATGGAAATCGCCATCGCCAAGGCTCTCTTGTCCACGGTCCATACGCACCTCTTCCCACACTCCTCCATCAACATCTCGCTTCACGTCCTGTCGCAGGACGGATCCCTGCTCGCCGCGCTCATCAATGCCGCCACGCTGGCCATCATCGACGCCGGCATCCCCATGACGGATTACATCGCCGCGTGCACGGCCGGATCGACGTCCTCGTACGCCGCGGGCGACGAATCCGCCGATCCGCTCCTGGACCTCAACAACCAGGAGGAACAGGAGCTGCCCTTTCTGACGGTGGCCTCGCTGGGCGATAGTGACAGGGTTGTTGTGCTGAACTGCGAGAGCCGCGTCCAGGTCAGCCGCCTCGAGGGCATGTTGGTGGTCGGCCTGGACGGATGCAAGCAGGTCAAGAGGTTCCTGGACAGGACCATCAAGGAAAAGGGTTGCAAGATGATTAAAGAGGGCGCCGTGCAGCGAAGTGACGCCATGGCCATAGACCTGGATGAATAAAAAAACAGACGAGGGAATAATCGAGGCAATAAACACGTGCGATTATAGAACGAGCTTTGGTTTTTTGCTAATGCAGAAAGGGAAACGTTTATTTGAGTTGGTTTTTTTTTTTTTTTTCTCCTTTTGTAACTTTTTTTTTTTTTGCGTTTTCCTTCAAAACCATTGCCCCACTTTTCAAATCGAAAACTTGTGATTGCTAACTTTGAACACTTTTTGCTACATTCTTCGGCTTTAATTTACAGCTCCTCATGCTTGACTTGCTCCTCCTCCGTCGTATCTTTGGGTTCGGCCGCCACTGGCGTCTCTGCCGGGGTCTCCTCGGGTTCCTGCACGATAATGTCCTTGGGCAACTTGCTCTTGGAACCCTCACCCATGCGGATGGCGTCAATCCATGCCTCCACGCTCTCGAGGCCGAAATCGCCCTGGTAGCGTCTCCACCACGCGCGGCGAGCATTGACGGCTACGAGCTCAATGTCGGCCGTCAGATCCAGGGACTTTCGGACGGCATCAAGGCCCTCAATATTGTTGGGGACCGAGAGGAAAGTGAAGAGCTGTCGATTTCCATGGATGTACTTGGTGTTCAGGCGGGACAATGACGAAACGACCCTGGCACCGTCTTCGGACGAATCGCTGGCAGGCAGCAAAGCCAGGATACAGGTGTTGGCCTTGGAGTGAAGACATTTCTCGGTGAGCGCTTCCATGTTGGCCGCGACGCTGATGGAAATCTCCTCGGACGTAGAGGCAGGCTTGTCGGCTGGTGGTTCGGCCGACTCCGTCGTCGATTCGCTCGAAGCCTCGGCCTCTTTCTTGGATTTGGCATCGGCCTTGGTGTCGGATTCCTTCTTTTTGTTGCTCTTTGGCTTGGACTTGGCCTTTGCGGGGGCGGGATCCGGGTTGGGCTGGCCGACTTGTTTCAAGAACTCCACCATGTCCTTCTTCTTCAACTCGCCATCGTATTTAAGAGGTTCCTTATCTCCGGCGGGGATGAGGACAAACGTAGGAAACTTGTCGATTCCAAACTTCTCCACGGCCTTGGCCTCCTTGCTCCGAATCTGTCCGACGGAGACGACGTCCAAGAAATCAATGGCCAGACTCCTCAACAGCGCACTCGTCGTGCCCTTTTCGGTAAACAAGACGGCCTTGGGCTTGTCGTCGGCCAAGAATGCATCCAGATCCTTGTCCGTGACGCGCGTGACGTGGTTGTTGATCTTGCTCACCACGGCTTCCACTATGCCCGACGCCGTCCGAGCACCCTGGTAATCTTCCACGACGGGCTTGCCGCCAGCCTTCTTGGCCGGACGCACCGTCTTGAGAGTCGGGAAACCCTTGACACCCATGGCCCCGCAGAACTGCTTGTTCGCATCATCGTCGCAGTCTATGGCCGCGACCTTGGCGAGGCCGTCGAGCTTGTTGGCGGCCTTTTCGTACGCCGGCTTGAGGTTTTGACAGTGGCCGCACCAGGGGGCGTAGAACTCGACGATCTGCAAGGGATGGTTAGGATTTTTCTGGTCTGGACAAAAACAGCTTTATTACGAAACTGCGTCTATGCGCCCGGCAAGAAAAGTGACGGGGTAAGGTGGAGGGGTTAATGCCTTTTTCTTTTTCTTTTTTCTTTTTTTTTTTTTTTTTTCCCATCT
>SRPU01000495.1:0-17792 GCA_018360185.1 Claviceps lovelessii | reverse complement strand
GAGCAGGACCCACCACAACCTCAGTTGAGGTCGGCGCCCCACCTCACCTCAGGTCAGCTCACTCGAAAAACCTCAGTTGATCTACAGACTCGATGCGAGCTCCGGCTGTCCAACCACAGATGGCAACTATGGACATGCATATGTATGTATGGTACATGTATGCACATGACAAGTTCAAAACTTCATGACACCCTGCGCCGTGACTGTCGACAGACCAGATCAAGTCTGGTCACAGACTGTCGCGCAGAAGCAAGGGGAGAACTGTGTCTGGGATGGCATGTACTAGCGTGCCTATTTGTGCGGCGACCGGGGCGAATACCCAAGATCATAACGGTGCCAAGTGTGAGGACCATGACAATGAGGAAAAGAAGGGGATTGAAACAACAACAACACCAAAAAAAAAAAGGAAAAAAAAAAGAAAAAAAAAAAAAAAAAAAAAAAAAGAGTGCTAGGCTAGGAACGTTTTTCTTCAGCGTAGCGCCTAGAGTGGCTCGACTCCACGCCCTACCAGACTGTAATATGGACATATGCACGTCCATAGTACATACATATGTACATGAAGAAAATCACCGAGCAGTAACCACCGATTCACCTGTAATCTGCAAGACGACAGGAGCGTCAGGAGGCCGTTGACCCGAGCCTAGATCCCGTCCCTTCATCGTAAGACGTGTGGCGGGAAAGCCAGGCGAATAAAGCAGGATGCGGTCAGCTAGGCGCTTTACTCCAGTCTCCCACAACATCAGGTTGCGTCGTGGTGGTGCTCGAGTCGCTGGCACGCCACAGGTCTATCGGCTTGCTTTTCTTTTTCAACCCCTTTCTTCTCTTTCCTTCCTCCTTTCGGAAAACAAAACATGGTGAGATCTTGTCTGAGAAGTGACCTGAACTCATCATGCGGGTTCGCCCATATCAATTTCCTCCAGGACGGCAACGTGACACCAAGGCGTAATGACACGACATGAGAACCCACGGCGACATCACACACAGGGCCCGCTTCCTCAGGTCCGCTACAGTGAGTCGAGTGGCTTCACCGTCTCTCTTTGAACCAGTCAAGACGCCATGTACACATGCTATGGTCTGAGTCTCTGTGCCTCCCTCTCCCCAGTAATGTCCGTGGGAAGAATACATGTCATCCTAACAAGGTCCCAAAGAGGCTGCCACCAAGCAAGGGCTACCCCAACCAGCTCGCGCCAGTCTCACATGGCTGTTCCCGTGTCGTGTCGTGACCGTGTCGAAAAAGTCAGAAGAGGGTGGCATTCAAGCCGCCATCTGACTGGCCGTAGGTCCAAAAATGGGATTTCTTCTTTTCTTCTTCTTCTTCTTCTTCTTCTTCTCTCTCCCTCTCTCTCATTCTCTTTTAGACTGACCGTTACACAGGAGAGTGACAAAGCCATCTACGCTTTGGAGACAAGAACACCATCATGGCTGTGAGACTTTGTGATCGTGGGTCCAGGTGGCTTCAATTAGCCTTTTTTTTTTATCAAATCAATAAATAAATAAATAAATAAAATACTCTTGCACCCCTTTGCGGATCCTGGTCGTCAAAAAGATGCATCAAGTTATTATTTCTTGATTCTTTGCTTCTCTCTCTTTCCCATTTCCCCCCTTTCTTTGCCTCCGGCATTCGACACATCTGTCACCTTGTACAGAGCAGTTGGCTGGGATCATGAACTGACATGTCCATAATCGACATTGCTCGGCGCCTGGATATTTACTTAAGCACAACCTCCCGAGTCTTCTCACCAAGGGGAAACGCTGCTGGTCTGCTCTCGGTCGGTCTTTTGGCGGGAGACGTTCGCTGTAGGGGATGCAGGACCCCAGAGGCATCTGTCTGCTCAAGTTTCATTATTCACTTGAGACTGGAAAATTCCAACACGTGCCCTTCCGCTTGATCTGACCAACACACCCAATTCCTTGTTCACGGGCTCATTGTCCACGCCGCAACCAAGCCCGACACCCCTCCTTCTTTCTTCACAACGACCCCCAGACCCCGGCAATCCTCGCCATCATGGGTTCCGAGCTCGGCATCACGGCCGATTCCAAAGCCCAAGTCCGACTCGACGCCGTCGGCATCTGGTGGGTGTGCTGGGCGTGCACGTGGACCGTCCTCCTCCTGTGCGGCATGGGATACCTGATTCACAACCGAAACGCGCCGATTCTTCGGGTCCGTGGCATCGGCCTCTCGCTGTCGGCCGTGGTCTTGCTCCATCTGTACTGGTTTTCCGTCCAGCTTGCGTATGTCCTGGGTGCGCTGACCCCCGGCGAGAGCGAATACTGGATCATGGGGACCTATCTGCCTCTCGGGATCGCGCTGTTCCACGCCTCCAACAGTCGGTTTCTCTACGTGGCTCAGGCGCAGCAGAAGTACCTGAACCGCGAATCTGACAACCCGTTACCGAGCAGACGTGGCTGGGGCGTCGTCCGCCGCTTCAAGAACTTGGATTACACGTCAAGAATGGTCTTGCTCGTTGGACTTGGCATGGGCTTTCAGGTGAGTGGAGGAGTTCGGAGTGCTTCTAGTGCTTCTTTCAATTTCCCTTCATCTTCGTCCCCCATCCCCCTTTTTGTTTTGTTTTGTTTTGTTTTCTTTTTTTCTTTTTTTCTTTTCTTGTTTTCTTGTTTTCTTGTTTTTCTTCATCCTTTCTTTTTCCCTCTCTTTCCATCTTTTCCATCTTTTCCTTCTGATCCCTCTCCACTGGTTCCTGGCTAATTCGTCAACAATAATGCAGCTCTTCCTCACGATTCTCATGTACCTCATCTCGCGCAAGTTTCACTACAGTTGGGGCATACCGGGCACCGAAGTCAACGGCACCGACATGGAGCAAAAGATGCAAATCGGCCGCGGATGGGAGTGGTGGCCCGGCATCTTTTGGCAATTCGTCTGGGCGTGGCTCGTGGCACCTTGGATTCTGTGGCGGTCTCGCAACATCAACGACACGCACGGATGGAGGATCCAGACCATTGGATGTGCTATCGCTGGGTGAGTTTTCTTCTTCTTCTTCTTCTTCTTCTTCTTCTTCTTCAACCTTCTTTCTTTCTTTTGCCTTGTAGGCTTTCTTCTTCTTTCGATGCGTTTTCGGTGGCGAGAAAAAGTACTTACTGAGTTGAATCTTGGTCTTGCCTAGGTTGCACGCAACCCCCATGTGGTTGATTGCTTTGTACGTCCCTGCGATGGAGTCCGTGAACAAGTACTTTGTTCCGCCACAATGGTACGTCGCATATTACCGCCGGCCTTTTTCTCCTTTTCGACGCGTTCTGACGCTCTTGTTGTAATCGAAACAGGATCGCCATATCGGTCTGGGTTCTCCAGGTTTTCACAGTCTTCCTGCCCTGCTGGGAAGTCAGGCGAGCGACCAACCTGCGTCAGGAGACGCTCGATTCCATCGCCCAGTGGGAATCCAAGAACAAGGCCTCCTCATCGGGTGCCAAGTCTTCTGGCGATACCACGTCCACCGTCGTGGACACTCTCATGACGGGCAACAAGTCCACAGCCGGATCCATCAAGTCGACCGATTCCCAGGAGAGTATCCTGACAATGAGCGCCCTCGAGTACGTCCTCGAGCGCAACCCAGCGCCGCTCCAAGAGTTTTCCGCCCTGCGCGACTTCTCCGGCGAGAACGTCGCGTTTCTCACCTCGGTGGCCGAATGGAAAGCCTCACTGCCCAGACCGGCCCGCGACGGGACCAAGGACGAGTCCACACCCGAACTCGTCCGCGAGCGATTCGGCCGCGCGGTCCGCATCTACGCCGAGTTCATCAGCATCAACGACGCCGAGTTCCCCATCAACATCTCCTCAACGGAGCTCAAGAAGCTGGAGACCATTTTCGAACCATCCACCCGCGCCATCTACGGCCACAAGCGGGCGGTTGATCCCGTCACTCCCTTTGAGTTTGCCTCCGCCGCCGCCGCCGCCGCCACCACCACCACGGCAAAGCCACCATCTACTGCCAAATCAGTCGACTCCGCATCGACCACCACCATCGAGATGTCGCTGGACAGAGATTACGACGGCGATAACGATGGTGATGTTGCTCAAGAGCGTCGAGGTCAATTACAATTCTGGGGCGAGATTCCCGACGCCTTTGACGAGTCCGTGTTTGACGAAGCGGAAAAGCACGTCAAGTACCTGGTTCTGACCAATACGTGGCCCAAGTTTGTCAAGGACCGCCGGTGCTCACTGGACTTGGAGCATGCGTCGAACACGAGCCGGTCCATGATTCAGATGGTACGTAATAGGAATGCCAGGCGTTAGGAGCTTTTTTTTTTTTTTTTTTTTTTGTGTGGATTTGTAGATACCTGAGTGCTTCAAATTTTCTACGTTGCTGGCCATGCATCTTGTTGCAGCTTGACTCGACTGGACCTGCACTGTCAGACTGTCTGTCAACTGTCAATATTCAAGGCGCCAATCGCACCAGAGTGCAGCCAGCCAGCACTGTGGGGTGGGGTGGGAAGGGGGGTACAGAAAGTGGGGCTGCGAAGCCAGTCCGATGCGGGCAAATGGGGACGTAAAAATCGCACGATACCGGGAAAGGTTGCTGCTCTAGGTATTCGACCTAGAAATGCTTCAGGTGATGCTTTATAAAATATAGTTCAATAATAAAAACAAGCTTCGAGTAATAACAACGGCGTTATAGTATTGGTATTAAGTTAAAAGGAATATTCCTTATAGTTGGCTGTTTAGGGATTTATAAGCAGTACTTATATAAAGCAGGACCTTTCCCGTTTTGGTCTGGTCTGGTGCGTTATTTACAAACTCCAGTGCTTCCCCGGAGTTGGACCTGAGCGGTTACAATATCCAGCGACGCGGCCAGTGCGAAGACGCAACTTACCCATTCAAAGTCATCCGTCACGCATCCGTCACATCCGTCATCTGACATCTGATCCGTTGCACCTCGACCACCCCAGCCACGCTTTCCGGCCAAGTACGATTGATTTTGCGTTAGCGCGCAAAGCATATTTAGCCGCAATGGGAGATTTCCCTTGTCCAATAACAACAACAACAACAACAATCACCTGCCGCAAGGCGGTCCCAGCAGACGCAGCCGCCGTGCAAAGGCTCGTCAAGTCGGCCTTTCGCGGCGAGTCCAGTCGCGCAGGTTGGACGACAGAGGCCGATCTAGTGGCCGATGAGCGAATCGACGTGGCAGGTGTGGCGGCCAAGATCCAGGGTCCCGGCATCATCGTCGTCGCACACGCACAGGCCGACGACGGCAACAGCAACGGCAACGCACTGGTGGGTTGCTGCGAGATTGAAGCCAAAGCCAACGGCATCGGATACTTTGGTCTCTTCGCCGTGGACCCCAAGCGGCAGGCCGGCGGGCTGGGCAAGCAGATCCTCGCCCGGGCCGAGGTCATGGCCCGCGAGGAACTCGGCGTGCGCATCATGGAAATGACGGTGATTTGGACACGCACAGAGCTGATTGCGTGGTATCTACGACGCGGCTACGTCAAGACGGAGAGGACGGCGCCGTTCCCATATGCGCATCTGTACAACGGGAAGGCACTGAGGGATGATTTGTATTTTGTGGTGTTGGAAAAGAAGTTGTAGATGGCATCCACGCGTGGGAATCAAGGCAATCAATGGAAGCATCAAAAGCCGTTTTCGATTTCCTCCACGTCCACGTTTGTGTTTGCATGATGATGAAGGAGTCTTGGAAACACGGGCGCCAGATCCGTGCCAGACCAGACCATGCCGGACCTGACAAGTGTCTGACAAGTGCCTGACAAGTGCCTGACAAGTGCCATCATAGATGGATGCACCAGACCAGACCGCTAGACGCCTGCCAGCCGGGCAGCATTATTAACGCTGTGTTCCACCAGGGCCCAGGGCCACCTCTGTCATTGCCAATCACCAAGCTCATGTGATGATTTCCCTCTGCCGTTTCTTCCTTTCCTTCTTTCCTTCTTTCCTTCTTTTCCCCGTTCCTCTACCATCTACTACCAGCCAGACCAGGCCACATCAGACCAGATACTCTCCAGGTCCGTGTTGCCTTATGCCAGGCTGTCAAAGCAGGACATGCCAGCAGTAAAGCACCCATGCATTCAATGCAAAGGCAAGTGCAGGCAAAGAAAGACTCAGCGTTGCAGAAAGCAGAGACCCTTGGTGCCCGTGACGGACCAACCAGTGGCCTGGCCGCCTTCCGATTTTCCATTGTCTGGTGCTCTGACCACGCGCTTTCTGTCCCGCCTGTCTGGTTTCATAACCCCACACCACAGCCCCAGAACACACCCCAGAACACCCCAGAAAACCCCAGAAAAAGGCACGAGCTGACAAGTATTTTCAGAAAAGCACGTCAAATGTGAGTCGTCTGACCAGGTCTCCTCTGTGCTCACTGCTCCCTTCGCTTGCGACGGCGACCAGAGATCGTCTCAAGCTGCGCTCCTCGTAAACACTCACATGAGGCTCTAGGCGACGAAGAGCGGCCCAGATGTCGGCGCTGCCAGACCAAGGAGCTTCCCTGCTCGCGGCCGGTCAAGAAGACGGTCTTCAGACACGGTTCGGTTGCAAGCTTCTCTCGGGATCAAAAATGGGTCAATAGCGAGGCCCGTCACTGTATGTGTCGAGAGCTTCTCCCGTCGTCACTCACAAAAGCCCCAGCAGGCTCACGCGTCCATCCAGTTCGATATCATACCCGCGGCGGCGGCACGGCTGCTCGCACGCCATCTCGCCCCGACGAGAATCGTCCACCATCTTCTTCAGCAGTGAACGCGGCTGCTTGCCAAGGCAGCGATGCGGGCCCTGTGCTTGTGGATCGAGTCGAGTCTGCTCAGTCCTCACCAGATGCTTTTCTGTCGGACGACTTGCCAGTGGAGATGGACCACGCACACCCGTCACACCCATTGCACCCATTGCACCCAACGCACCCATCGGCTGTTGATGCAGCGGCATTCGAAAGAGGTTTGACGCATTTTGATAGTTTTGGCAGGGAAGAAGGCTCCGGAAGTCGTATGCCCGAACTGCCGTCAAATCTAAAAACTCCCCCGTCCTTGCCCTCCATCCCGCAGTTCATGTCTACCCTGCAGGGGCACAAAAGTGCAACCTTACCTATTGTCGTGGACGGTTATGCCGAGTGCTCGGCCCATACAAAGACGCCATTCAGCACAGGATATGCAGACCCCGTCAAAAGAGATAACCAAGCAGTATTCCCGTTGGAGAACGTCCAAGAAGCATGTCTCCTCAGGTACTGGATTGAAGAAATCTCGCACTGGGTACGCCGAATCGGTCAGCTGCCACTGCCACATCTTCGCAACTTCTAATAGCGCTTTTGCAGTTCGATTTGTGCGACGAAAGCCGCCACTTTCATCTGGTAGTGCCCACGCGAGCCAGAGAACATCCGCATCTGCTGAACGCCATTTTCGCGGTCGCAGCCCGCCATCTTAGTCGTCTCCCAAAATACAAGACCGCTCACGGCATATGCTACCACGGCCAATTTCTTCCTCATCTCGACGAGCACTCGGCCGTGGAATACATGCTTCTGTGTATGCCCGCTCTCCGACAGTTTCACGACGATGTCCTGGACGACGATTATCGGGACAGCATCGTCGCCACTGCTGTCATCCTCCGCCAGCTTGAGGAGATAGACAACGAAGACGACCAACTCCACCAGCTGTCCGACCAGCCGAACCACGGGCACTCTCCCGAAACAGGCAAACAGGTCAACTTCCTTGCCATTATAGATGCAGTCCTGAGAAGCCCGCCCTCGCAGTCTGTGTTTGGTCAGAGGAGCCTCATGCAGGCCGCATACTGGATGGCCCTACGACAAGAGATCTACCACTCATTCACGCGCCTACAAGCTCCACAGCTGATCCTACCACCGGAATTCTGGCATATTGCCTCGCCAGCCAACAAAAGCGTCATGCACCTCGTGCAGGTTGCAAAATGGAAGTGGGGCACCTGCTCGGCAACTGAGTGGTGTAAGCAACACATTCAACTCATCGTGACCATTTATTTGAGGCAAGCTACATTCTCGTCATTCATACTAACAGCCCGGAAAATTAGGGGGCTTAATGGACCAGCAGGAACATCTCGAAAAGACTGTCTTGGCAGACACACAACCTCTCTTTAAGCGGCCCGCTGACAAGGCTCGAGGCGAGATTTTCCCAACCGTTTGGTACCGCTCCAATATCGAGGTCACGAGCATACAATTCAGTCTTTTGGCCAAGTCTGTTCTCGTAGCTGAGAATCCACAATTGAAGTAGGTTTTGTACGAAAAAAAAAATTAGAGAAAAAAAAAACAGGGGAGAAAAAGAGAAAGAGAGAAGAAGAGAAAAAGAAAGAAAAGAAAAGAAAAGAAAACCATGCGCTGGAATCTTAGCTAAAAACTCGTGCAGACTCAATACCGCTTGCCGCTCCCGCTGGCGACAAGTCGAGAGTGACGTGCGATTACTTCTACTAGAGCAGAGTGGCATTGCACTGTGTAATCCTGCCTCGCCGCCTGCCCTTGTACATGCTGCATTTGGGATCCAAGTATACGGGGACTTTTTCACAGACCATTATGAGAGGAAGGCGATCCGGATGGTCGTTGAAAAGTATAGAGATACGCATGCTTGGCCGGTCCAGCGATTGCTGGAAATGTTTCGATGACTTTTGAGTTGCGGATGCGGACACCACCGCAAAGAAAAATTGCCAACGCTTGCGACCTGAATGAACAATATTGATACCAAAAAAAGAAGTTATACGTGTCAGCAAGAGTAATCGCTCTTACTTGGGTATGTTGTCAACCGACAAAGTCCCACCATTGAACGATTAAAAGCTCTATGACGATTGAAACTAACACGTGCAAAGGACAGTCCCTAAGATTGCCACCTTTATCTTTATCAGCTTTTTTTTTTTCGTTCCTGATTCCAAATTCTATAATCCACTTTCACGAAATCATGCCTTGATTTTCCGAAAAGACCGATAACATGACTTCCGATCATCCTCTTCCCGCCATCCCACGCAATGGCGACATTTCAATAAGCCTCTCGGATCAAACTTCTTTTTCAGTTTCAACAACTTCCTGTACGGGGTACCAAAGTTTTCCACCCGCCAATCGGCGTTGAACGGATTTGCCTCGTTTCTGTAGGCGCCCCCTCCAGGAGTCAGCGCCACAAGCTCAGCGTGCTGCTTCTGCATCTCTTTCACGACGGCTATCCGCTCCGCCAGAGTACTGTTCCACGTCCAGGTCGCCGCAATGCCGTACTCCCAAAGGGCGGTCCTCCACACAGGGTTCACGGACGTGGCCTCCGTGTTGTCTCTGTACAAGTACGGTCCGCTGACAGGCACATAGGGCAGCCCACCGGCGTGAACAAAGTCGGCGATGTGCTTCTTCAAGTTTCTCTTCAGAGCTAGGGATCTGAAAACAGCCGATGGCACGAGTCGCGTATTGATGAGAGTCGAAACACCCACTTTCGCGACATCCCTGGTGACGAACTGCTTGTAGATGGCGGAGAAGCCATCCACGACGCTTACGTTGGCCTCGCCGCCATTGTGCCTCGCATACTCGATCATGCTTCTCATGGAATGTTCTGCACACTCTTTATGACGGATCAGGGGATTCACATACACGATCCTGTTGCCGTAGATGTGGCCGCCCCATCCGTCCGATGCCAAGTCTAGTGTCGTGTCGACCAGCGTGTGCATGAAGCCAGTGACGGCGCTTCTGTTCTCCGCGTTGACTTCGATGGACGCGACCGCCATCGGAATCCTGGGCTCAACCATATGCGTCGACTCGAGCACCACGCCGAATGTGCCACCACCTCCTCCGCGTAGCGCCCAGAAGAGATCCGCATTTCGACACCTATTTGCCACGCGCAGCCGCCCATCCGGAGTAACGACCGTGAACTCGAGCACACGATCAGCTGCGAGGCCTAGCGCAGGAGATAAAACCGAGTGTCCTCCGCTCTGCAAAAAGCCCCCTGATAGCCCCACAGTAGGAGAGTACGCACACAAGATGGTCGCGTTGTTCCTGTCGGCAAAATCATAGGCCTCACCGCAGTTGACGCCCGCCCCGGTAGTCATGGCATTGAAGTGTCCGTCGTGCTCTGGACAGCCCCGAGGCACGAAATGCGTGCGGCGCGACAAGTATTTCAGGTTTCGTGTCCAGAGCATCAAGCCGCCCTTTTTACTGCTGTCACACTGGAAGCTGTGCCCACTGTTCTTGACGACAAGAGAACCGCCAGAATGCTCGGCGAACCTGAAGGCTTGAATGACGTCATTCGCCTCCCGGACGTTGATGTAGTAGGAGGGGACATTGCCCTGGTTGCAGCTCGTGTTGGCAAAGGCACGTTTGTCGTAGGGGTCATCCGAGTTGAGGAGACATTGGTCCGTCGAGCTGTCGTTGGAGGCGCACATGGATGACTCCTCGTACATGTATGCTCCTGGGAACCGGGATCGGAAGGACGCCGACAAGTAATTTGCTTGTATGGCGCTGCAACGAGCAGGATCGGGACTTGCTGCTGCGCCCTCGTACGTGGAGAAGCAGGCCTTGGCGAAGGGCTCAAGTGTCCTGACCCTGCCTCGAAGAGTGTGGTTCAGGGCTGCGATGTGCTGCTGGTCCCAGAGGCTAGAGGCGAGTCCTATTCCAGCACTGAGGATGCATGCCATGTGTGCTCTCATTGTAGAGAATTGGAAGACCGGAATGTCGGAATCAACCTCGGTTTGTCATGGGGGTATAGATTTGAAGTCCGGAATCTCGGAAATAACCTCGTTTTGCCATGGGGGTACAATTATGAAGCCCAGAATATCGGTTTCAACCTCGGTTTTGTCATGGGAGTAAAAGAAATAAGTCTGCATGCAAAGATGATGCCCTATTTCAAATGAAATATACAACCGGAAATATACAATATGAATACAAATAAAAGTCACAAAATAGATAATCGAAAAGATGTAGTATAAATAAGAATAAAAGTCGACCACCGAGCGTTTTCTATGTCTATCACGGATTACACGGCGGACAAAAGCATCTAGATTCCGATATAACCCTCTCGATTATATACATCCTGGCTTGTGACTTCCTTCACTTTCTTTTCCGTCGTCGGGGGTCTTTGTTTGCCACGATCATGAATATCAACATAGTGGGACTGGGTTTCAATCATTGGGGGCGAAAAGGTCATGTGTATGTACATGTATATGTACTTAATAAGAGAGGAAAAGAATAGAAAGTGAAAAGAAGGAATGGAAAAGGAAGGCAAGCAAAAGAGAACGGGAAAATAATAGACTACTCGTGCCTGACTACGGACCACGGGGACAAAGGGCAAATGAAGGACAGATACGTCTTGACACCCTTTCAGGCGGGAATTCGTTCTCGTCTCTTGATACGCACGACAGTCCCACATTCCAGTACAATTGTTCTTGCCTTGTTCTTTAAGCACCAGGAGCAAAGACGGCCAGGTGACGAGGATTGCGAGACAGGCACTTGGCGGTGCGCCTTGCTTATGAAGCATCATGCATATGGGGTCGAAAGGGCAGATACCTCGCATGAACTACTACCAGCCAGACACTGAGAATCAGAGCGCCGATCATACTGCTCTACTTAAAGAAATATACATGTCCATACATGTATACAACTAAATAGAAGCCCCCACGCCCTTCCCTCCCCCAAAAAAGACAAAACCATTCGGCAGCGGCTGCTCGACCTCTCATTCCCAACCAATTGCAAAGACCACATCGCCCTCTCATGCTCACAGCTGATCTGATCAAAGCACCATACACTGCGCCGAACCATCCCCACAAGCATGTATCTCCTCGCTCCTGCTGACCAGGCTAGGGGGGCCCAGAAAAGGGCACCATCCCACCCTCTACCCAATAATGATGATTGAAACGAATGGGACAAACGCCGAGGGAGGTAAAAGGAAGCAATATAGAATTGAGGACCCATGGGCCTGATATGAGGTCTCGATGGGTTATTGTTTATGTGTATAAGAAAGAGGTAAAATCGGACAACGAAAGAAAATAAAATAAAATAAAACGTATCGAGTAGTTGAGGAGACCCCTTGGAGCGTTCTGTTTCTTGATACTCGCCCAAGGACGTAATTTGCTTGCACGTGGACTTTGCGCGCTGCGTGGTGTTATGTTCAGCTTAGGTAGGTATGCAAGGGGCCGAGGGGGATTGTCAAGGGAAAGCGGAGCTTTGCTTGCGTTTTGCGTCATGGTGCAAAGCGCAGGGGGGGTAAGGGGCGCAGCTTCCCGCTTTGCTTTTTGAACATGAAATGTACAGTAAAGCTGTCGCGTGGAGAAGTTGAATAATAAAAGGATTTAATTATATCGCTTTGATTATATTATTTAGCTATTGGTTAATTAAAACAGGAAAGCATTATAAAATCCTACCTTGGAGAAGTGTAATCGTAAAAGGCATTTCAGTATAGAAGTTGGTGAGTTTCTCCTGTGAATAGATAAGCACTTAAGAGGCCGCAGCTTTTAAAAAGCAGCTAGTGAAGAGGCTGACGAAGAGAGGAAAACAGGGCTGCGATAAAGCTGATGAAGAGAGGGGAAAAGAGCTGACGAACAAGCTGATGAAAAGAACGAAAAGAAGAAAAAAAAAAAAAAAACAGCTAGCGGAGAAAAAGCTAGAATTAGGACATCCGACGCCCCCCCTGCGCCTAGTATGCTGATAAATTCGGCTGGCATAGAGCCCTGGTAAATAGTCAAATGGATACAGTGTATATGGTTCCATCGAGCGCAACATTTGCGTGGAGGTGGGGAGCATCGATGGATAGTGCTTCCAAGCAAGGCTTGTTACATTTCTATGTTTCCAGATACAGTGACTTGACAATCTGAAGAATTCGGCATATTGTGAATTGGTTTAGTGAATACGTGAAGAACATGGAAATTCAATATATTACATATTCGTATGGTGAAGATACTATATCCTTCAGAGGCTCGTATAATACAAGATACTAATATCTCTTTTGTTTCTCTTTGTTCCATAGCGTAGTCATTGGCTTAGCTACAGTTTGCTTACGACATGTTTGGTGGACACAACAATTGTCAAGTCACTGTACATGTGTACGCACACGTGCATATCAAACCCCCAAACAAGAAAAACGGGACAAGGATGTTGTCAAACTCATGGAAGATATACTGTCTGCGGCGTGCGGACATATGGGGTCCGGGGCAAACGCACCTCCCTGTGTTTTCTGCCTCGGATTTGACAGACTCGGGGTGCAAGAACGATTCTTCTTCACCGGGAAGAAACAGTCGGGGAGGCACGGAACAGATGGATCCAAGGATATGGGGAACATGTAACACCAGGATGGAGAATCGCAGCAAGGGTCTTCGCATGATGCCATACGAGATGATAGACTAAGAAGGTACTGTTACTCTCCAGCCACGCTACTTCTTCTTCTTCTTCTTCGTATTCCATCATTACCCCTTTGGACTAAAAGGCCCTCCTTCCAGAACATTGCCCAGGTTAGGATAAACACCATTCCTTCGCTCTTCGCGCCGCTGTATAATTTCCGACATCTAATGTTCTTTTCCACATCGGGAAAGTGGCAGAGAAGCTCCATGCTTGATTATGTCCCAAAGCTAGCCACTCACACGAGTATAATGATATGGTATGCATAACCCTAACTGGGCGGTTGGGATGAGCCACGGTGCTTTCTTGCCATAGTCCTGCAGATATTCGGCGAAGGGTCACACAAAAGGTAGGGTTACTAACTAATCCGGTCCAAGAAAAAGCCCCTCCCTGCTGAAGACAAAACAGGAGAATACTGGTCAGCAAGTTGAAACATGCCGCGCGGGCTGGGAATAGACATCAAGTCGACGAAGTAATCGGCAGCGATAAATGCGTGCTTACCGATCCTATTGCCAGCGTATCCCGCACGAGACAAGAAGTTTGTGGTCCAAAGCAAGCATGCTATTCGCAGCCACCAGTCGGCGCAACCGTCCCTTTCTGGGCGTTCGTTGAGCACCAGATTGCGCCGATCGCAATCATGGCCCCTTGTGCATGTCCATGTGCTCATGTGCCATTCTCTGAATGGCAGTCGGTCGTGCAACTTTGCGGTTTCTTCCCTTCTCTCTCTCTTTCTTTTTTTTTTTTTTTGGTGGGAAGGGTCAGGGAAAACACAGAATGGTAGTAGGGAGGTTTTCTGCGTATTCACATCGTCTCTTCTTTCCTACAATCATTGATAAGGCAAAGCGGCTAATTAAGTGAAAACATCGTCCGTGGAGGCAAGGTAGCTGAGGAGCGCAGCTTCCTGCTTATCGTCAAAATAAGGACGTCCTGTAGAGACTCTTACGATCGTGAATATTACAAGTTCTTAAGAGAAAAGCGCTCTTCGGCCACTGGTTAATTATAACTGGATATATTCAAGGTAGAAGGTGGGGGGGGGGGGGGGGGGGGGGAGAGGCAAGAAAATAGGCATATTGTCGACGTCGACCAGCTAAATGGCCCCCCTAGGTGCGGCCGAATGTTTCATTTTGAAGCCCCTCCCCCAGGATACTCCTCTGCGCCTCACCTTCACCCACTCGCCAGTCATCACCGAGAAATCTCTCCAAATCACGCATTGGTTCCTCCCTTGCGCTGGAGAACACGTCAGGGATTCCAAATTCCAATCCCATTCCAGAACACGGGCCCGTAGACGACGGGAAAGGGTAGACGGTGTGAAAATCAAAAAGAGGGAGAGGAAGGAGGCGAGGGGGAGACGACTGCGCCAAGTCGTGATGCGTGAGCAGGTCGGTCGGTTGCGGGGGGATGGCTACGTAAATACATGCTATATATGTACTGTCATTACAGGCAATTCGAACATTTTGCCATATACATTGGTGTGATAAGTTGGGAAGTACTGTCGAGCTACTGCTTATATAGCCAGTATAGGTAATTCTAAACATTGTACTATATAAACTGTTGTAAAAGGTTAGACAGCATATATAAGCCACTATATATATAGTAAGTATATGTAATTCTCAACATTTTGCTATATAAATTGGTATACATAAATTGGTATACATAAATTGGTATACATAAATTAGTATACATAAATTAGTATATAACATTAGAAAGTACTCGCTAGCCACTGTTGGTACAGCGAGTAAAAGAAATCCCCAACTTTACGCCCTGCACATACACCCCTGGTATAAAAAGTTTGGGGAGTACTCGACCCAGGGATTGTAGCTACGAGGTACTTGGGATATACAATACACTGCCTGTTTGTTTTTATAGCGATACTTGACTTGGGCCAACCATCCAGGGATGTAGCAAGGCGTAGCGCTATCTATACCCACCGAATACTCTAAGAATTATCATAAATAATATACAGAAAAAAGTCTCTTTTAGGTAGGTGGCGCCGATAGTGTTAGTGGCGCAAGTAGGGGGGTAAAATCATTTAGGGGTTGTACTATACGCATGCTTCACAGAAATGGCATATAGGGCTATATGGAAAGGATTGCCAGCCTGTGGCGACGCAGCGGGTGATTGATACACGCCTGGCAAGTACCAGTCAGTCAGTCATACATATTACACACGCAGGCTCCAATAATCATCAAGTCGTTACTATGGATTGAATACGTGGCATCCTAGACGCGTGTCTCCTACCACGCGTTTTCGTCTTCGTCTTCTTCCTCTTCCGTTTCATCTCCGGCCATTGTGTCCAAGAGCCCATCTTCATCTTCATCTTCATCGTCTTCTTCGTCATCCTCGTCATCCTCGTCATCTTCGCTTGCGTCTCTGCCACTGTCCTCATCGGTCTGTCCAGACCCTTCACTCGCAGACGACACTGGATTCTCATTCCTCACAAGCCGTAGTCGTTCTGCCAATGAGAATTTCGTGGGCATCACGTCCTCATCCTGTTCGTCCTCCTCTGATGAATCGCTTTCGAGGATCGCGGCGCCGCCTTGGGTATCCTCATCATCCTCGTCATCGTCACTACAGATGAGCGTTGCCCGTGCAGAATTCGGTACTCGTCGTTTCGATACAATTTCCGCCTCGCTCTCATCATCTTGATGCAGGCCCTCGTCTCTTTCTCTCTCGTCATCTGAATCAAGTACCAAGCGGGACTGTCTCGCTCGCTTTCTACGCGGCCCATTCTCGTCGTAGAGGTTGTCATCGCGCTGCCCCTTCATCCCATCATCGTCATCAGAATCCACGACGATGGCATTTCGCTTACATGACCTCTGCAGGGGCACGGAATCGGCCTCACCCGTGGCTTGGGCGTCATCGGATTCCGGGCTTGAAAAGCGTCCAACCTCCCCCGGAAGCAGCTCATCCTCCGATGAGTCTCCGACGTCGATTATCTCCTCGTCGTCGATCCCCTCGCTTTCATACTCGTCCAAGTCAGTTCCATCTTCCGTATCGTCATCGTCGTCGTCGTCGTCGTCGTCGTCATCCTCCGAGTCTCCGCGTCCGTAATAAGTGAAAAGGTATCCACGCTCGGGAAACAGTTCCAATCGCCTCAGATCATCGTAAAGCGCGATGCCATACTCCCTCTCGAATTCCACAATCGGCCACAGTTCCACATTCAATCGGGTCTCTAATTCGCGCGGAAGCGGCTTCGGAACGCTGTGATTGGCAAAATCTCGGTGCCTATCTACATCAGGCCAACAAAACAGAGATACCACGTCCTCGCCCAGGCCAGGCGACTTCTGAGACGTTTCCACCATGTACGCATGCACAAAGTTGGTGGCGCACCATCGTAATGATTTTGCTGTAGTCTGCCTATCGGCTGGCACATGACTAAACAGCCTCTTCAGGTTCGGGAACATCTTCTTCATCACGAGGATTGTGTCTCGAGGCATTTCCTCTATCCACTCCCGGTCAACTTTCCTCAAGGGAACGATGGCGAGGTTCTGAACTATGTTCGCAAAGTCGGGCAAAACGTACTCCTTGTCCATTCTTAGCGCTTCCAGAATGATAACATCCGTCTCCTTCCGACACCGGACAATCGCATCTCCATAGCCCACATCCATATGCAGCTCATCTGGATACTTGAACGTCGCGATACTCCTCGACTCGCGATGCGTGGACAGCATGACCCGCAGACTCTCCGTGTGATCGGCCAGCGTAAAGTGATCATGGACAGAATAATGGTCTGGCCGCTTCATGATAGCGGAACTGGGCGAGACCGTGAATTGCAACACGCGCGCTCTGGCGCTCAGATCGGGACAATAGAAATGCCACACGCGATGCCTCAGTTCCGGTGGGAGCCGCATGAACTGGGGAAACGGAACATCCGTTGGTGAGTCCCCTCCATTCAGGCTTCCTGATGCGTATGAAGACTCTTCACCTGACCCCTCACTTGACCCTTCGCCTGACTCTTCGGCCTCGCTGTCAATGAAACGACGGCCGTTGCAAAGACTCTCGTCTGAGCCATCATCGCTGCTACTCGCGTCATCGTGTGATTCGTACTCGTCGGAATACATGGCTTCAAGTCCAAAGTCGCGCGACTGCTATGTCACCTCGATCGAGGTTGTGAGTTTTTCGAAACGCGGAAAGTTTGAGTGGGGTGGGTACCTGCCTACAGTGGGTGGCGGTTAGTTTTCGACCACCTAGAGGTATCGCAAAGTTAGCCGGTCAAAACGGGATCTTGCCTAAAATAAACAGACTATCACGAAGAGACTTCTTAAAAATACAAAGAAAAAAAAACCAAAAAGAAAGAAGCTTGTAAAAGGAAGAAACATAACTCATATTAATTTATGTATATTATTAAATTCATTTATATTCGGGGTTCGTTGTTTTCCCGCCTCAACTTTGATCACCACCCTGGGAATGACTCAGCATCTCACGTGTACAGTGTACTTGACGAGACTCCATCCACCCGCACCAACACGCCGAGTTTCCGTGTTGGCACAGGCAAAGTTTTGGTGTGACACAAAAAAA